>JAQFVV010000070.1:0-15000 GCA_028023455.1 Epiperipatus broadwayi
ATGAAACCAATTACATTAATTATAACAGAAATAATTGTATGAACATTTATAAAACATCAATTAATTTAACAAATAATTGGATAATGAAAACTGAATGGACGGTTGTGTAATATGTGTTGTTATAGAGATATTTAAATGTAATTATAGGCTTGTGTTAATTTTATATAGTGCCGGTAGATGTCACTATGTATGCAGTATAGGTTATTTGTGTAATTAAGCCATATTGAAATGGGCAAAAATTTAAAATTTGCCAAAAAGAGCTTTTTTATGTTTTATTTGTGATGGTTATATGACTATATTACAGCTATTGTTATATATCATTTTGTTGTTAGTAAAGATATTTTATTATATCTATGATTTATTTTTAATTTGAATAAGCAACATAAAGGATTTATTCCTTGTATTTTAGATGTCAGAATTATTTTTATCATAAAGTCATATCAAAACACATAAATTATATAAAATGATTACAATAAAAGACATAATTATTTGATAATTATGCATGAAATATTATAAAGAAGAACAATAGATTGTTTATTTCACTAAATCATAACTATTTAGATGACACTGCTTAAGAGCATCATATTTTAACTTATCATTGAAACCACCTTATTATTATTTGAAAATTAATTTGACTTCTTTCTTGATGTGAATTTAAAATGTTATATTAGTTTACAAGAGACATTATTATTGGAATATCTTATAGCATTCATATTTTGTGAGTTAAAAGGACAAAATGTTATTCAAATTAAATTATTAAAGTGAGTAAAAAGAGAAAGAAGGTTAGAATTGTCTTGTACAGTTTCTGATGATAATATTTATTTTATAAAGCACAGATGGGATTGGATACATAGATAGACAAGTAAAGAAGAGGGTGGAACCACCCTTTTCTTATTAAATTCTCTGTCTCAGTGTTTAAAATCTGATTGGCTGTTGATAGTCACAAGCACTTGAGAGGTTTGCAGCTCTCAGTTTAATTTCAATACCATCTGCACTTTATAAAATAAATATTATTTACATATATTGCTGCAAGTTATAACATTGAAAAACTACTGCATAGTAAATCGAAAGATTTCATGCTATATGTTTGTAATTTTAACTCAGTGAGTTGAATGTGAAGATATTTAAGATTCACACTTTCAGATCTAAGTACTTTAGACTGGTTTTGGATATATAGATAAACAAGCGAAGAAGAAGGTGAAACCACCCTTTTCTTGTTAAATTCTCTGCCTCAGTGTTTAAGATCTGATTGGCTGTTGATAGTCACAAGCACTTGAGAGGTTTGCAGATTTCTGATGATAGTAAAAGTATAATTCAGTTTTATAATTAATGTTTGTAAATGAGATATTTATTTATATAGCACGATGTTCATGAATTTTAATAAACTAAAGATCAGCATTTCAAGCCAATGCACATGTGCTTTTTTATGAATCTTAATAATTAATGTTTGTGTAATGAAAATATGGAAAGTAAGGTTAATTTTAAGATGATTTAATTTATGTTTGTAATGTTAGGTGTGGTTATTATTAGGATGATTGGATTTTAGTAAGATTCCTCCTGTTATCCAATTATCTTGTAGAGAGTAACTGTTATTTTATTACAAAAGAATAATTGTTATCCTTGAAATATCCATAAGGTAGTAATAGTTATTATAAAGTAGTTTAAAATACATTTGATTTCATTATTTTTCCTGTAATTTATTAGATAAATGAAGGAAAAGTAATCATTATTTTCAATGAAAGATTATGTTAGTCATTATCTATTGTAGATAATGGTTGGAAGATTTTTACAATAGTTATGCCATTGGGAGGTATATTCTATATGTTTTCTCAATGTTGAAACCACTCTATTGTGATAATCTCTTAAGTCTACCTTATATATCATATAATATATGTTTCTAGTCAATTGTTGAGTCTCATAAAGGAGTGTTTTTATATAGTTTATTATTTAATATCTGAGCTAAGCTAAGGATAAAATTGATTTGTACAGTTTATATATAGTGATTTTGTGTGGATAGGTTACGAGATATAATAACACACACACACTCCTAAAAAAAGTAAGGTAGACATATTGTATATTGGAATTTGCAAATATCTCATTATTCTATCAGTTCTGTATAAAATCTTTACCAAGATAACTACAACTCATCTACAGAAAATATTGAATTTTAAGAATCTAAAAGAACAAACTGAATTTAAAAATGGTTTTAAAAACAGTGCTCTACATTTAGGTATTGAAATAAGTTACAAAATGAGATTGAGTTGCCATTTTGTTTCAGATATAAGATTATGAAATGTATTTGATTCTATAACAATTTTTACAATGATGAAATCATTGTATCATCTGGATATAGACCCAGAATATTACTAAATTCTGAAGAATATTTATCAAAATGTAATAGTAGTCATGAGAATACTAAGGAATTTATCATGAGAAGAGTGTGACCGATTCTATATTTCCAAAAAAATTTACAGCAGTTTTAGAAGTACTTTGTAGATTAAAATAGAAAGCTAAAGGATTAAAAGTAAATGGCTATTATTTAAGTCATATAGATTTTGTAAATTATGTGTTGTTTTTGTAAATAATGCTTCAGGGCCTCAAGAAATGTTACAAAAATTATCAAATGAAAGTAAGAAAGTAATCCTAAAGAAAAATGCTAAAAAGATTAACTTATTTTCTCAGAAGAATGAAATAATGATTGATAATTATGAATGAAAAAAATTAACAATTATAATTAAATAAGATTATTAATATAGGTGAAAACATAATGGATGAAGTTAATCTTAGAATTAAACTTGGATGGAGTGATTTTGGTAGAAATAATTTAATATTAAATAAAATATGCCAATGTGTTTTAAAAAAATTTGAATACATATGTTTTACAAGTTCTCATTTACAGATATATAACTTAGATACTTAACAGAGTAGAGACTTCAGTCTATTCAATGAAGTATGAAGAGATGTATGTTTGAAGTAACAAGAAGATATCAAAAATGAAATATATGAATAGGAGAACAAACAGATATCACTTACATCACTGAAAAATTAAGAGTGAGAAATGAAGCTACATTGGATCTATTTCTAGAATAAATAGTACTAGATGGACAATTAAATCATTAACATAGATCTCAAGAGACTGTAAAAGGCCTAGAAATAGTCCACATATAAGATGGAGTGGTTGAAATAAAGGAATTTGCTATGTATTGCAGAGAAAAATAACTAGAGATTATAAAAATTGGATTAAACTTTGAGTTTTATAATTTAAAAAAAAATGTCTATAGATTACCTCATATTTTTGTTGATCTGCTGGTAATTGGGTTTTTGAAATGACTTGCAAAGATTTTGTTCAGAAACTGTTTTATTATCATTTCTGATCTTTTCTATTTGTAAAAGAAGTGTAACTTATTATATCTTTCTAATTCATAATTCAACTGAAATCAAATTCATTATATTTTTCTTTTTTTTAAATATTACGGTTATTTTCTAATATAATCTCTTGCATCTCATGTCTATAGATTAAAATACTTTATGCTATAAACAAGATAATCCTAAGCTATTTATAATAAATTAATTATGTTTATTTATACATTCTTAACTTCACAAAATTGGAATTTAAAATACAAAAAAATAAAGAAAATATTTGAACTTTTATAAAATGTCTATGTTCTTCTATTTTACACATTTCATTTTTTTATAGCTACCAAAATTTACTATATACGTTATAAAAGTGTTTTATTGAATTAATTTGAGATAATAACGTTCAATTCCAGAGTTAGATAAAACAACTATGCAATATTTTTATGCATCTTTTGATTATACAAATTTAACAAAAATTTCTAAACTTTGAGCAATACACCCCCCCATCTTTTATATTGAAATTAGGTGCTAAATTTATATCTACTTAGCTTACTCTATTAATCCTTTTATAAATGTATTCAATAGTCTTTATTAAAATATTCTACTAAGAAAATGCTTCTTTATTTTTGGAGGAAAAAATAATGTGTTTAAATCTACATACTGGAATCATAATATGCTGAAACAATGCACATATATAAGCATATTTCATTGGGTAGTGTAAGGTGGACATAAAATTATCACCCTTTATATGAATACATCTTATATTCATATGGTTATTTGTAAAAACATTCAAGCCCTAAAATCAGTTTAATTATCATTAGGACACTTAAATAAGAGAATGAAGCTAAATTGGTTCATGTTCTTGATTTTCAGTTTCTAACGCTATATGTTAAAGGGAAAAAGAAGCAAATTTAAAGTCTAGAAGAACTCAGCATGTACTTCTATATAATAGAACTAAATGGGTATAATTCTGTATTTTTTGGTCATGGGAAAATATCTAGTCATTTGTTTAAACCTGCTGACACTAAAATTATATGTCTGGAAAACATTAAAAGAAATATAAAATAAGAAAGGCTTGGCATATAATTAACTAAAAAAATTCACTTAATGTTAAATCCATCAGGGTTCCTTTCATTGAGAACAGGTATTTTAAATGTATATAGCACTTTATAATTTTTATATTACAATATCTATCACCAGTGTAGCCAATAGCACTCTTCCTTTTAATAACAGATCTTCTCCGAATTTTCTGTACATGTTGGTAGATTTTCTAACTTTATTGTAGTCTTGCTTTGAAAAAAGGTGCACTGTATTGTAATGGATAGCAGGCTCATGAATATTTATCACCAGAGAGCACCATTATGCCTGTAATCTAAACAATGAAAGTTTACTGGTAAGGATTTCAAGTATAAATGCCTACCACAGTGGTAGCATCACCCACACATAAAATACTGCCTCTAGGTCATGGGGAGTAGAGATTCTTAACAAAGATCAATGCAAATAACAGTAAAACAAATGCTGGAATAAATCCAACAATAAACAAAGTAAAAATTATTTACAATGTATCAGAGCATAGTATAGTACAGTTAAATTATAATGAACCTGATACACCAAAGCTCAAACACACACACACATATATATATATCAAAGATCAACTACAATAATTCAATTATATCCAAGATTTAAATGCAACAGAGTTCAATTACAAATGCAATTGAATGGTTGAACTGTTTTTATGTTAGCATGGAGTACAGTCACTACCTAGTAACTTTAAATATTATACTTCACAAAAATTTACTTATAGTATTGGATCATCTTGGATGTAAAAAATTAGTCTAATACATTGTGCATGTGACATCACACCATTGAAAATATAGATATTGACAATAAATTTGCTTCTGAATCTCCTGTATTACAAACAAAACTTATATAATTCATGGGGAGAAATGTCTTTACCCAAATCAAAATTCAATTATCTGTACCGCACTCAGGAAGCATATATATCACAGGGAGGCAAACCAACATATAATAAATTTATGTGAGTAGATAAATACCCAGGGTCTCTATGGACAATGCACACACATGCATAAACCTATACTTTTAATTTTAGATGCATGTTATGCAAACAAAGTAAAAAAGCAAAACTGCTAACAAATGTAATCAGCTTATCAAATGATTTATAGTTATGTGTACATTGAGGTAAACACACATATATAATAATGGCATTAAACATTTTCAAAGAGACAATAAATTTTACTTATTAAATCTAAATAATAAAAAAGAAAACACCTTATATTTGTCTTTTTAAAACTTTTTAAACTTTTTTTTGTTTAAAATTTTTATTTAAAAGTGGCATTGATCTGAAACTTCATCATAATAATGTCAGAAGTCATTTTACTCAAAAAAGTTCTTATGAGGGGAGAGAGAAAAATGTAAGGAACAAATTGATTTCCTTTATTTCAATTATGCTAAAGTAAAGCTACTATGCTCTGTTAAATATTACTTTAATATAACAGATAAATACATAAAATTATATAATTTAAATAATAATAATCACTGGCTGGTTGATCATGTAAGTAAATGTTTTATAAATAAGATCATAAAAAGTTACCTTAAATCAAAGCAAAATATATGGTTGAGCTGATATTATTTTATTAAAAAGACCTAAATTCTACATATACATATGTACATATGCAATTGAAATTCCTTAGTGGTGTTATGGGTAAAGCCTCTTCATTTACTGATTTTCAATCATATAGAAAATTGTCTGGAAATATTTGCTCTAATATCAAAAAGCAGGCCTGTTGAACAGCATAGTCCACACATTGTTGTCTTAAATTCAATAAGCAAAGTTGGACATCTAATGACTATGGACTATATACTGATAAAGTGAATCATGTTTTCCAGTGGTAGCCACTCATGGTTATTACCTTCACTTCTACTAAGTGTTCCAGATATATTGGGCTAAGCAGAAAAAAGCAAGAATCACAACAGGATCAATGACAAATAAAAGAAGACTGATAAAATACTTCTGAGTGGGTCTTTTTACATCATTTACTTTTTTTTCTCATGTGTCATAGCATCAGTCAGGAAGCGAACCCACTAACCTGGGACAACTACTTGTAAGGCAGCTGTTCTGATCTCTTGACCACCAATGCTTGACATATCATTTACTTTTTTTAACTAACAAGCCCACTGTTACCCAATTTTTTAATTAACAAAGCCAGTAATTATATATTTACACAATTCTCTAATTAGATAAACCAGCAATTATATTCATTCCTTTTGGTTTACAATTTTTTTTAATTAAATAAATCTTCATGTATAAAGACAACACATAAAACAATATTAATTGAAATACAACATTTCCAAGAAAAAGACTTAACAAAAAAAAAAAATTTGCAAAAGTTTTTTAAAGAAATGAGAAAAGTGAATTCTAAAACAGATTTATTAAACTAAATTTAGTTAAAATAAATAGGTATGTTTATCTTTTAAAACTGCAACAAAATTGATTGATATTAATTAAATATGGAGACCTTTATCAATCTGTACTTATATATGTATATATATATTATATTATAAAATAACACTACAAAATTGAATTTGCCTATACAAAATTAAACATTTTAACCAGTTTACGGTATTTTATGCCATCTTGAATAGTTTTTACTCAAGATACTCTAAAATGCTGTAAGCTATCTATAACAAAGATTTTATGCATAATTTTATATAGGCATACTCAATTTTGTAGTGTAATTTTGGAATATTTTGATTATTATATTTATTTTCTTTCATATTATGTATATAATCTTATTGGAACTTATAAAAGCTGAATTTGCAATATTTTTCCAACCCCTACATTTATAAAATTAATTATAGATTGAGATAGAAGAGTTACTAAACATTCCTTTCCTTAGGAAAAAAATAAAATTGACAATTTACTGAACTTATTGCCTTAAGGAAATTTTTCATATTTTTTTAAATATTAAAATGTAATTTTTTTAAACATAGCTTACTGTGACCTGCCAATTGGTCACAATCTCAAATATTGATTTTATTACTTGGTTCCTCTATTTGGGGTCAAATATCAGTTTTCTTAATCAGCTGAACATTATGTGGTGTTTCCTCCTTTTATTTGACATCTTCAACAATGTTGAAAAATATTGCTCTGGAGCAAGGTGATTGATTGATCATAACTTTGATTGTGCTTTTCAATTTTATCTGCAAAATTTTCCTCCATTTGCATATAATGCCTTTTTAAGCAAGCATGAATAATTTCACACCAGACTAATAACATAATGTCATTATTTGTTGTAAGGTAGTGCAGGTTTCCACTGCAACTGTTTTCAATAAAACTCCTATAGAAAATTTTGTTTCTGAGTTTTTATCTGATTTAAATATGGGAAGATAATTCTTTTGTCAGTTGTATCAATGTCTTTCAGCTATACACCTAAGGCCTGATTTTTTATTTAAAATATTGATATAATCATTCATGGAATTAAATTTCTTACTAATATTTCTGGTCATGTCAATTCCAGAAATATGATTTTTACTTATATACAAGAATCTGCTATGCTATGCAATAAACAATCAAAGTGTTTGATAAAATCATAACTCTGCTTTTTATAGAAAGCAAATATCTTTTGTAAATACAAAAGTTCATCATCAGCTTCATTTACAAATAATATATTGATCTCTTGTCCTTTTTTTCATGACAATGGCTCACATCAGCCTTAAATCATCATCGCTCACATACACCTGTTTTAGGTTAACTTCTATTATTTGTTCAATCTCTCTTTCCACATTTTTATCTGTTCTATACACTCTTCTATGTCACATTCTTCTCTAATTTTTTTTATTTGGAATGATGTTACTTTTAGTACATCCACAACCACATAATCATATTCCTTATCGTTAATGTTATCCATTTTCTTTTGCATGTCCTTTAATTTCCCTCTCATTAAACACAGACTTTGCTTAAATTCTGTCATCATATCATATTTATTTTTTTCCAGTTTTTGCTCCAATGATTGCTGAGTTTCTTTAAGCTTTTCTTCCAGTTGTTGTACTGAACACTGATTCTGTTTTAATTCTTCCAAGATATTTATCAAAACACACACAAACACACACACACACACACACATATATATATCCACAGATGGCGTTCTAGCAAAAACACCGATCAAGCATATGTTTTGTTTACATAAACGTCAGAGCAGTATTCACTATCTCTAACTATAATTCCACTTTCAGATCATGATTTCAAGCTATTTGCTATCATCAGTGAAAGACAGGAATAAAGAAACTAGATCTAAACACAAACTCTGAGCGTTTATGAAACAGTTTCTATTCAGCTTGCAAGCGTGAATTTTTTAGACACGTAATGTCTTCAAACTCAGCATAGCAAACCAGATAGCTATATGGATCTGATATCAGTTCAGCATCACCACATAGTAGAAGCCTCTGCAATCTATATCATTGCAAGAAAGACCTCAAAGGTGCATTTATGAAAAACAAAATGCAAGTTAAAAAACTTGCTAACGCTTGTATTTATGTCCACAGATGGCGTTCTACCAAAAACACCGATCAAGCGTATGTTTTGTTTACATAAACGTCAGAGCAGTATTCACTATCTCTAACTATAATTCCACTTTCAGATCATGATTTCAAGCTATTTGCTATCATCAGTGAAAGACAGGAATAAAGAAACTAGATCTAAACACAAACTCTGAGCGTTTATGAAACAATTTCTATTCAGCTTGCAAGCGTGAATCTTTTAGACACGTAATGTCTTCAAACTCAGCATAGCAAACCAGATAGCTATATGGGTCTGATATCAGTTCAGCAGACCTATATAGCTATCTGGTTTGCTATGCTGAATTTGAAGACATTACGTGTCTAAAAGATTCACGCTTGCAAGCTGAATAGAAACTGTTTCATAAACGCTAAGAGTTTGTGTTTAGATCTAGTTTCTTTATTCCTGTCTTTCACTGATGATAGCAAATAGCTTGAAATCATGATCTGAAAGTGGAATTATAGTTAGAGATAGTGAATACTGCTCTGACGTTTATGAAAACAAAACATACGCTTGATCGGTGTTTTTGGTAGAACGCCATCTGTGGACATAAATACAAGCGTTAGCAAGTTTTTTAACTTGCATTTTGTTTTTCATATATATATAAAGATATCTAATCAAATCACAAATAAGTAAGTAAATAAATAAATAGCTTATCACTAAAATGAATGCATAGCCAAACAATTATTTTGTTATTATGTGGTATATGTGTAATATTAATATTACACACATGTCCCCATGAATAGTTTTAATATTTAAAATAGAAAAGCATGGTTCTTATTTATCAATATTAATTTCCATGATCATCTAACAATACCTCTACTTTGGTTAAAATATTGTATAGTGAAAAATATGGATGACTAACTATTTACATGTACATGCTTGTGGATGAATTAATTAACTGACTGTGGTATATATCATAATAGTCAGTCCATTAATGTTTAAATTATTAGATATACCTGACATTAAACATCAGAAAATGAACCACCATATATATGGTAATGGGAAGATTTGTATATTCATGAAACAAAATCCAGAATCCAGATAAAATACACCAAAGCTGACTGAAATGGATGGTGAGATCCCAAGTCCAATCAAGATTCAACTCAGTCACCAGAATTTCCATGATTTAATACCTTATGAATGATATTTCTGAGGTTACACTGAGGTCTTAATTCAATCTGCAAGCCAGATCTGAACAGGGAGAGACATGAGACTCAAGGACAATTAACAATCTATTGATAAGTTAAGGGTTAAACAGATTACTTATCACACCAATTACCTTAATTAAAACAATGCATATTCAACATATAAAATCATTAAAGAATTGGACTAAGATAATATAGATTGAATTGAAATAGAACTACAAGCAAGGAAAATATGGAACAAGTTTTATATTTTAAACAGATTTATTAAAACAACAGCATAAAATCAAGTAAAAGAAAATAACAAGGATTATACAGTGTTAAGTATATGTGATCAACACACACAGGCATTACATAGTAGATGAGACTACTATCAATACAGCAGTCTCATCTTAACATATAAAATAGAAGTTTGTGTGGTTAATAAATCATGCCTATAATCTTTTAATATGCCCAACCTATTGTGCATTGGTTCGGTAATGTTAGAAAATAATAGCCTAGCCGAGATGATGACTACATACGGTGCTAAGATGGCTGTTATATATATTAATCATATGAGTAAATAAATAAACTCAAGATAATGCAGATTCAACCCAATAAGGAAGATTCAAGTTTCAGTCTAATGTGGAATAGTAAGTTAATGAGAAAAAGAACAGGTTAGTTTTAGATTCGCATATATATATAAATTAGTAATCAATGTCTGTATTCCAATTATAAACAAATATATATAATTCTTCGAAAAACAATACAATAATTAATACAGTAAATAATATTTTAAAAACAAATATCTACTATAATTTAATAGTAGTACTTTTGACTATCTAAGTAGTCATTATCAACTGCATTCAAATTCCTAAAAATTAAAGATTTAAAAAATTATATTCCTTAAAATAATCATTTTAATCTCTTGTATTTTAGTACTTGGTAAATTGCATTTCTTATTTATTTTAATGTTACAAGAGATTAAAATGATTATTTTAAGGAATATAATTTTTTAAATCTTTAATTTTTAGGAATTTGAATATAGTTGATAATGACTACTTAGACAGTTGAAAGTACTTCTATTAAATTATAGTAGATATTTGTTTTTAAAATATTATTTACTGTATTAATTATTCTATTGTTTTTCGAAGAATTATATATATATACTATGGCACTAAATAAAATATTAAGGAATAAGTTGGTGGTATGAGTGAGTAATTATTCAAAGGCTTTGACATAAAATTCTCAGTGCTCTAAGACCAGACAGTTTGCTACAATTAATATATGAACAGATAAGTTTGGAAACTCAGATAAGATTTATAAATATGGTCTGGATTATTTGTGAACTAAGGAATGTGGTGGCCAGTCATTGTGAGCCCACTTAAAAAGTGCAGCAAAAGGAAAATGTACAAATGTGTGCTTCGTAAAAACACACTCACATCACACAGGCAAAATACCAATATGTAAAAACAGTTTCTATCTGCTAAACTAGCATAAACAAGTTCTTAAACTAGCATTATAATTATGCTAACAAAAAGAGCCTAAATTAAATTATAAACCAATTTAAAATATTGAAGCTATATATATATATATAACCATAATTGAGGAGGGAATGTATATTTGATAGGCATTAATAAACATTTACAGTTGGTCCTTATTTTTTTTATTTATTTTGAAAGATAAATAAAAAAGTTTAAAACAAAATTGAAAGACAAATAAAAAAATAACAAAATGACCATAAATATTTAATTTATAATTAATAATAGGATGAGCATAAATATTTAAAATTACAGTTAATTGGATGGACGGTTGAAGAGTTGAAGTGTGGATTAGATTGAAGCCTGTCCATTAAAGTAGGAGGGTTTGCTATCTTAATATATATCTGAGCACTTGTGGCATATATGTGTGGAGATGGTAATCTGGACCAACTGATGATTGCTGGTTTAGCATGAAATACGTATATTGGTGATTATTTATCTTTTCAACATATGTGTGTTCAAGTGTATCAGTGTTATGAGATGGTGTGGAGAGTGGTGGGTCATGTGAAAGTATGTGCTCATACCCTGTCTATTACATATATAGACGCAGGTATATATAAGCCTGTGTATTTCAGCTATTACATATTAGAAATGTCTGCCTATCCCTTGTATATGTATTTAATGGATTATGTCCTGTACATGAGGGGTCAGATTGACTTTGGGTCAACATGGGCGTGACAATAATCTCGGCCTCAGGGTGGCCTTTGAGCGTTCCATCATCAGATTTTCAATTGGATGGACGGTTGAAGAGTTGGAGTGTGGATTAGATTGAAGCCTGTCCATTAAAGTAGGAGGGTTTGCTATCTTAATATATATCTGAGCACTTGTGGCATATATATGTGGAGATGGTAATCTGGACCAACTGATGATTGCTGGTTTAGCATGAAATACGTATATTGGTGATTATTTATCTTTTCAACATATGTGTGTTCAAGTGTATCAGTGTTATGAGATGGTGTGGAGAGTGGTGGGTCATGTGAAAGTCTGTGCTCATACCCTGTCTATTACATATATAGACGCAGGTATATATAAGCCTGTGTATTTCAGCTATTACATATTAGAGATGTCTGCCTATCCCTTGTATATGTATTTAATGGATTATGTCCTGTACATGAGGGGTCAGATTGACTTTGGGTCAACATGGGTGTGACAATAATCTCGGCCTCAGGGTGGCCTTTGAGCGTTCCATCATCAGATTTTCAATTGGATGGACGGTTGAAGAGTTGGAGTGTGGATTAGATTGAAGCCTGTCCATTAAAGTAGGAGGGTTTGCTATCTTAATATATATCTGAGCACTTGTGGCATATATGTGTGGAGATGGTAATCTGGACCAACTGATGATTGCTGGTTTAGCATGAAATACGTATATTGGTGATTATTTATCTTTTCAACATATGTGTGTTCAAGTGTATCAGTGTTATGAGATAGTGTGGAGAGTGGTGGGTCATGTGAAAGTCTGTGCTCATACCCTGTCTATTACATATATAGACGCAGGTATATATAAGCCTGTGTATTTCAGCTATTACATATTAGAGATGTCTGCCTATCCCTTGTATATGTATTTAATGGATTATGTCCTGTACATGAGGGGTCAGATTGACTTTGGGTCAACATGGGTGTGACAATAATCTCGGCCTCAGGGTGGCCTTTGAGCATTCCATCATCAGATTTTCAATTGGATGGACGGTTGAAGAGTTGGAGTGTGGAGTAGATTGAAGCCTGTCCATTAAAGTAGGAGGGTTTGCTATCTTAATATATATCTGAGCACTTGTAGCATATATGTGTGGAGATGGTAATCTGGACCAACTGATGATTGCTGGTTTAGCATGAAATACGTATATTGGTGATTATTTATCTTTTCAACATATGTGTGTTCAAGTGTATCAGTGTTATGAGATGGTGTGGAGAGTGGTGGGTCATGTGAAAGTCTGTGCTCATACCCTGTCTATTAAGAACATATTATAATTGACAGAATTGCATAACCCACTGTAGAATCACCCAAGGGCAATCCACATGTGCATTTCTCATTCTGATGTCACGGAATATAAACTTTTTTTTTTACAGCCCACTAAGGTCAGTAATAAGACAAAAGATATTTAACTATTTACCTACATGACTGTTTGCAAATAAAGATTACAAACTGCCAAAAATAATGAGAAAACAAGGTTTGTTAAGTATAAACAGCATAACACACATTCTGGCATAACATGAGTCAATTGATTCATAAATTAACTTATAGTAAATAAACCTTCCCAAATTTTATTAAATTAATTTCCTTTTAATTATACAAAGATATTATATATGGTGGTATAAAGATTTAAAATAATTAATTTTATTTTAGAATACTATTAGTATCATTAATTGTTAAAATGAATTCCAATCTACTGCATGGATACCTATCTGCTTTTAACTATCATAGACGCTGTTCTAATGTTAACTAATACAAGTTTATAAATTAAGACTAATCTTATTTCTTGACCATTGTAATCAATTGCACATTATGATATTAGTATGCAATCAATAGGTAATAAAATAATTGTAAAATACAGGAAATCACACCTGTATTATAATAGCTACATAAGAATTCATACATGGAGAGATTATATGCCTATGGTAGGAATTAAACTTCTGCAGAATACAGTCACATACATCTCACTACATAATATGTATTAAAGAAAAATGGATGGCACATTGTAGGTGTTGATCATCCAGCACACATCATTGTTTAAATAAGATGATTATAATGGATCGGCAGTCGCAAATAATGCTACAATCATTTAATATTAATATGTTACAAGAATGAGAATCAGATGTAACTCAAATTGATGAATAACAGCTGTACATTTTTATCAATAATAATAATTTGAATACAAGACTAGTTATCAAAAACTGACATCTATTTAACAGAACCCTAATGTAGCTTGACTTTGCAGCTTGATTGAAGTCCATTAGCAATTTAATAAATTTATTGCTCTAACCTGTTATTTAATTTTTAAATAAATGGAACTAATGATTTAATTAATAAACACCTTTTTAATAGCATGGCAAGAGATTGTAATTACAATAGCACAGACTAAATTGCAGCATGATATTTAAATAAAACAAAAGACAATCTCTTGCCATATCTACTTGTAAACTGATTATGTAAACAACTATTAATTAATATATTTCATTAAATAGGAAACAACAATTAACTAAATATGTATTTAAAGGTTATACTCATTCTTTTGGCTGTAACAGTTTACATTCAGTTTTTAGGTATTGGTAGAGTTGATTCTTAAAACCATAGCTATGGTAAAAGATTAAAGTCACTATTTCACATGTATTTTAGATGCACAGATATCAATTAAATCCTGTTTTGGTGGATGGTTCATTCTGTTGCAATGGACATTCAACTTCTCTT
>JAQFVV010000070.1:20000-257414 GCA_028023455.1 Epiperipatus broadwayi
AGCAGCAGCAGCAGCAGCAGCAGCAGCAGCAGCAGCAGCAGCAGCAGCAGCAGCAGCAGCAGCAGCAGCAGCAGCAGCAGCAGCAGCAGCAGCAGCAGCAGCAGCAGCAGCAGTAGCAGCAGCAGCAGCAGCAGCAGCAGCAGCAGCAGCAGCAGCAGCAGCAGCAGCAGCAGCAGCAGCAGCAGCAGCAGCAGCAGCAGCAGCAGCAGCAGCAGCAGCAGCAGCAGCAGCAGCAGCAGCAGCAGCAGCAGCAGCAGCAGCAGCAGCAGCAGCAGCAGCAGCAGCAGCAGCAGCAGCAGCAGCAGCAGCAGCAGCAGCAGCAGCAGCAGCAGCAGCAGCAGCAGCAGCAGCAGCAGCAGCAGCAGCAGCAGCAGCAGCAGCAGCAGCAGCAGCAGCAGCAGCAGCAGCAGCAGCAGCAGCAGCAGGCAGCAGCAGCAGCAGTAGCAGCTAGCAGCAGCAGCAGCAGCAGCAGCAGCAGCAGCAGCAGTAGTAGTAGTAGCAGTATATAGACAAGATGGCGGACAAGCAGTAATTCTTGCTAGCATTGCTCAGTTTTATTTGCTTTTCTTATTCATTTATTGTGAAATCTGTATCGTGAAAACGTTTGAATCAAGTTATAAACCTATCACTGACACACTGTGAGGCAGTGGGGTAAGTAAACCCTTGTGCTATTGTAGATAATTCTTTTATTGTTTTGATGGATTACAACGATCCATCAAATACGTTACAAATGGCGGCTTCTAACAGCCAAATTGAAAAATCCAAATCTAATCCTACCTTAAATCATCCTACTATTAATCAAAATTCACAATATTTAGTTCATAGTAACCAAATGTATTCCGTATCAACTAAATCAATTAATAATCGTGATCTCTTTTCCACAGAAAATTCGGAAGTTAATGTTGACTCTGACGCAGAAATACGAGGGCCTAGAAACAACACGCTAAACGTTTCTGTGTCAAGCAACACAACTCAAAATTCTATTAATTCGTCGCTATTCATTAACTCCATACAATCAAATGCGAAAATAGGAGGGCTCATGTACAACGAGCATGAATATCCAGAGCTTACAATAGCGAGTCAAGATCAAGTAAAAGAAAACAAGAAAATTAGTCAATCAAAATCAGAGCCTATAACAACGAAACAATTTCAAGTACAAAATAACAATAGAGAAAATAATCACTTTTCACGAAACTCAATATACAATAGAACACCTAATGAAAATAGTAATATTTACGCCAGAATCGTTAGGTCCTCCCCTTCATCGCCTATCGCCGGTGGTATTACCACTTCTGATTCTTTGGCAGAGGTGATGGGCCTTGATGATGAAATGGAAGTTTGCTGTTTAGATGACGAATCTACAGAAGAACAGCCTCAAAATATTACTCCTGAAGTATACGATCAAATTAATACCAAATTTAACGAAACAATACCAGCTAGTCTTCTTAACTCATTCAAAAAATTCGAAAACAATAAAACCGTCATTATGACGGTTACTAATTCTAAATGCGATCTTGGTCGTTTTCCTTTTGATGAATTCTACCAGATGTTAACAGATAAAAATCTGTGGTCATACATATATAAAGTTCTAACGCATCCAAACAACAGATACCTTTGTTTGGAGTTCCACAATAGGACTCAACAACAAATCTTCCGAAAACATATTAAATTTCTGGGGAAAAAAATAATTTGTTACATTGACACCAGTCGCCCCCTACATTTGTACGGGAGAATTAAAAATTGTCATGTTGATTTTAATGAAGCTGATTTATAGTTTCTAATGAAAGATTATGGCAAAGTTATAAATTTCTCATATCTTAATCACAAAAAAGCAGTTATTCCCGTATTTTCTAACACTGCAATATTTAGTTTAATTATGAAAAAAGATATTTCTCCATACGACATTCCTACGACGCATGACACTGAGGCGTCACCACTGGTAATAACGTTTAGGGGCATTCCACCTCAATGTTTTGAATGCAAACTTAGAACGCATTTGGTTAACGACTGTCCTAGCAAATATTGTAACAAATGTGGATTCAAAATCACCAAGCTACACGACTGCTCAAATAATATAAATGCAAAAAAACAACTAACCACATACCCGCAAAAAAATAATGATAATTGTATTGTATCACAAACAAATCAAATTACCACCCAAGAACCAAATATACACACACACTCGGCAATAATTTCACATAATAATACCGGCTCTCTTACAACATATAACACAGTCCTAGAATCCACTCTTGAAACCAGGTCGGAGTCTATACCTTCTTTTAACACTGATCAACAATCAAGTATGGAAAGTAGTGCTGGGTTGCTAACATCATTTAATACTGATCAGCAATCCATGAGTGAGGCCAGTCCACTAGAATCCACTAACCATTTAGAATCTTCTGCTGACTCCATGTCAACAATGACTGAAAGTAGTAATTCTTTTCAAAATGGTAAGAAAAACAAGAGAAAAAATAAAAACAATGGAGCAATTCCTAAGGTTGATCCCAGTGAAAATTCAAACTGTGACAAGGATCAGGCTAACCAAGCCCCTAAAAATAAGAACCAAAGTGTAATTTCTGCACCAGTCAAGAAAAAAATGAAGGCAACTAACACATCCCCTGTTAATAATGACAACACTGAAAACCCTTATTGTACTAGAAAATCAATGCAGGAATCTTCTGATGAAGTTAGTCAACTTGATGTCTACAAGGAAGGTGTGGACATACATAGGAGAGCTTCCAGAGGTTCAAAGGGTGACTCATCAGTGGCTGCCCAGATAACCTAGCAATTCTAAACTTTATTATCACTATGGAATCAGTTATTCTGGTAATGGTCTGCTATTGGCTTGCCGACTTGATTTATTTGAACTCCTTCTTCCTTTGCCTTGTTATGGAGCATAACTGGTCTATAGTTGGTAATCAGGTCCTCAAAACCCTCAAAAACACTCTATTGATGGGTATAACATGTGCAATAAGTAATAACTTAGAAGAAATATTCCAATTGGCATTTGCTGATGGCCCTTGTTGTACCATTCCTCTACCTTCCTAATCAACTAACATGCTTTTTTCTATAGTAGCTGTTAATGTCAGAGGGTTAAACTCTCTCCAAAGAATCTATGCAATATCCAATTGGATTGAACTATACAAACCGCATCTCTTTCTATGCACTGAAACCAAATTATCGGTAAACTCAATAATCAAGCCTGACCGATACTTTCAGAGGTTTGGATTTAATAGATTTTCCAACTCTAACACCTCATCTGCAGGAGTTGGAATTATCAATCACCGTGCTTCTCCTTTTCAATCAATAAACATACTATACTTGGACTCACATATGTGCATAACAACTTTATATAATCAAGCTTACACAATTAACATTATCCTAGTATACTTATACAACCAACCGAGTCTCATTTATCAGCTAATCACTAATATAAATGCAATACTAGCTACCAATCCCTTTCCCACAGTCATGATTGGGGATTTTAATATGCCATACTCTAAATTCACCTTCAAATACCTTCACCTACTAAATAAAAAACTTATGAGTGGTGAAGGATTCTTCTCATCAAACTCTATCTCATATTACACTAGGAAAAATTCCTCATTAATAGACCTTGTATTCTACTCCCCAGAATTACATTTTCTAATACAGCCATCTCTAATACCAGTTGTTTTCTCAGACCATTTGGCACTTACAGTCACTATTAAAATAAATATGCTTGTATTTGAAACTCCATTACTAACTAATACCACTAGACTGCTTCTCAAATCCAGTGCACCAGAAGCCATCCTCTCGGAGATTTACATTTATTTTAATAAAATTCATATACTTACTCTTCCACCTGAAGAAGCATGGTTCAGCTTCATAAACATCATTTCATCCACGATTAAACATTACACATGCAGAAATCCGACACCTACACATATGATGAAGAAACTGGAGTTGCTACACCAAAAAATTAGAAGCACACCAGCCAATACCTGCTCTATACCTTCAATTCTACTTCTCAAGCAAGAATACAAGCAAACTCAATTAGTTTTGGCTGATTACTTAGCTACCAAAAAAGCAAAATTTTTTTTAAAAAATACGCATAACTGGTCTAGAGACTACATACGCTGGGCGCTAGGATATACTAGTAAAAAACTCACGCCCACATCAATTCTACACAACTCTAAAATAATAACTGCGGAAGGAATGATTGCACCGTTGCTTGACTATTTTAAAAATAAGCTCCAGTCATGCCCCCGTCCTAGCATGACAAATCTCAAGCTCAACAACTTTAAAGACAATCACAATATTACTAATGAAGAAATAATGAATAAAATTAAAAAGTACCCTAATAGTGCACATCCTGGAATACATGCAATACCAAAATTTATATTAGAACACCTTAACTACTTCACTGTACCAATAATTCAAAAGATGCTCAGCCATCTTTCAAACCAAATACATATTATTCCACAATTATACCCTATCTCCCTTGTTCCCTTTCTCAAAAAACCCATTCATCCTACACCACTAAGCAATATCAGGCCAATTTCCATGTCTCCACTGGTTATTAAAGTAGCTGAAGCATTAGTTAAAGACAAAATTCAACCACTCATCCTGCAAAAAATCTCGAAGTATCAATTCGCAAAGAAGGGAAGCTCCATTCCTGAAGCACTCTTCCTTTTCAGAGCCATGATTGATCAAATCAGAGTTAATAAAAAGGCAGCACCAATAGTGGTCCAGCTGGATATTGAGGCGGCTTTTGACTCCATTCCAATTGATAAGCTTTTGGGGGCTCTTGAACAGTACAACATCCCTTTATCACTTAGATACATTCTGGCAAATCTATTGTACAATAGGTCCATTCATATTACATTAAATGGAAAATCATCTGTCAGTTTTGTTCCACACAGCTCCATTCCACAAGGCTCACCACTTAGTGCCCTCTTATTTATTTCCTATATTAACCCTTTGTTGATTGAGATGGAAAAAAAATTGCCACCTGTGGTTCTATCTCAAACTAATCTCTCTTTAAACCACATATCCTTTATGGATGATATAGTAGTCTTCCTACCTTCCAAGAAATATATACCCATGCTAATAGACATTCTAAACAAATATACACATGACTACTCACTCAAGTTCAACACTGGTAAAATGGCAACTTGGAATATTCTTACAGGCAAACCTAATGATTCTCTAACTAAATCCCCCCCACATTCCTTTTTGGGAATCCCTTTCCACCTGTCAGTGGGTGCTAGAAGGACAGCCATTCAAAATCAGCTAATGGCATCAATTACTAAAATTATGAACTCTCTTTCTAGGGCCTACCTTTCAATACACAGTAAGACCACACTCATTAACATGTTGATACTACCCAAAATTAACTATTATATGCCAGTTGTTAGTTTTACCAAGGCTTTTATTCGAAAAATAAACTCATTATGTTGCAAATTGATCTGGAATAAGAAAGCCGTCTCAATAAGCATCAAGAACCTGCAGAAGCATACAAAGTTTAATGGATTATCATTGCACTCAATAAACACCTTCTATTACCAAAGAATACATAATACTCTAGTTAAAATTGCCACCAATTTCCCTATTTTTCAACCATACTTAAAAATAGAACCAACTGATACACCCCCACCTAGCAAGATCAAGTTTTTAAATAAACTATTACAACATATTAACAGGAATCCAACCAACAATGAGTTCAGCACAAAGATTGATTATTGGACTGCACATCAAATCCTGAACAAGATGGACACTCAATTATCTCTGAACAGTTTTCTCAACATAAACAATAAAGCAATTATTACTAAATATAAGTACTGGAATCTCGAACCGAAATACCTAGATTTCATGATTAAAATCAATTTAGAGGCCTTGCCCACTAATGAATTTCTCTCAAGGAAAATGCGATATGCAAAAATAGACCCTGTGTGCTCCATCTGCAACAGAGAGGAAGAAACAATGAATCATTTTTTGCTGAACTGCTCATCACTGACAAAATATAGGCAACTGATCACCACAATCTCACACAACAATAGAATTACCATCAATACCTTAATTGACAGTTTTTCAAAAGGTTTTTTCCCAACAATCAGGATTTCTATTTATCTGCTATTTACATTATGGTTCATTAGATGCCACTTTGTATTTAACCCCACTTCCCGCAAATTGGAGTCACTGTTCCTAAATAAATTGGAGAAAATTAAAACTAGGGACTGGCTCATTGCCCCAGTTGACATAGTGGCAGCAACCTGGAGTCTAATAAAACTTTAGCTCTAATCAAATATAAATAGATGTAGTAATCGAAAAAGAAGAGTTAAAAATGGTTTCTACTAACTCAAGCAAGAAAACACTAAACTACCACAAAATTAGGAATGAATAGTTGCAAGTCATTAATTGGATAATAAAAATATAATTGCAAACAATTGTAATACTGCAAGTAACAGTGACTATCAAACATTTATTAAACTTAATAATCACACAAAACTTTAATTTAAGATGAATAAAGGAAAAAATGTGAAACCAGATTGTAAAATAAAATGATGTACACTTTTCATTGTAAAATTATATCATATATATATTTCATTGTAGAATCAAATCATGTATATATTTCATTGTAGAATCAAATCATGTATATCTTTCATTGTAGAATCAAATCATGTATATCCTTCATTGTAGAATCAAATCATGTATATCCTTAATTGTAGAATCAAATCATGTATATCCTTATTTGTAGAATCAAATCATGTATATTTTATGTAATAAATTAATTTTAAAACTAGTAGTAGTAGTAGTAGTAGTAGTAGTAGTAGTAGTAGTAGTAGTAGTAGTAGTTTAGGTAGCCATCTTGGCTCTTGACTGAGAAAGTTGACTCATTTCAGCTCCTGCTTTAGACTTAAGTTTTATTGGTTTTTGATTGAATTTGATAGTGAAAAGTATACCAAAAGAAAAAGGAAATTTTCCACTTAAAGGTAAGCTCTATTTCGAGCAAAATTGTTGTTAATATAAAGAAGAATATTAGATTTAAAATGTCTAATATTTCTGATTCTAATTCCAATTTAAAAATTGCTAATAATAGCTTAGATAAAAATAATTCTTATCAAGATCTAGAAAAAGTCAAAGTTAACAATAGTTCTTTTTCAAAAGTAAAAACTGGATCCAATATGGCTGAAGCCTTATCTGATTTATCTAAAACAAGAAATAAATTTAAAAATACTAATTTGCCTGAGGCATCTGATTCTATTGAATTAAATAAGAATATTAAACAAACTTATGCTAGTATTTTAAAGCAAAAATCTGAACAAGATAACAATGTAATTACAGAAGAAAATTTAACAGAAATTTTTAATTTTGACAATGAACTACAAATGGAACAAGAAAATACAAATTTATTATCAACTAGTAATACAGATTATGTTTCTGTATGTGAAAAATTTATACAAACAATTCCTTTAACAGTTCTTAAATCATTTCAAAAATTTAAAAGTATTAAAACGTCTACAATAGCTATAACAGATACTAATTCTTCAGTCATGAATTTTCCTACTGATGAATTTTATTCTTATCTATCAGAAAAAAAACTTTGGTCAATGATATACAAAGTGCTAGATCATCCTAATAGCAGATATAAAACAATAGAATATCATAATGTGGCTCAAAAACAAATATTTGAAAAACATATTCACTTTCTTAATGGAAAATTTATTTGTTACATAGACATTGATAGACCTACAAATTTGAATGGACAAATTAAGAACTGTCATGTAGACTTTAAAGCTGATGATCTACAAGATTTACTAAAAAATGTTGGAACTGTGGCCAACTTTAAATATGTATGGGAAAAAAGAGCCACACAGCCAGTTCTAACCAATACTGCTCATTTCACTATGTCATTGAAGAAAAATATGCAACCAACAGATATACCAACATTACATGCAACAGATTCTTCACCTTTGATAGTTACTTTCAGAGGCATTTCACCTCAGTGTTTTTTCTGTAAAGCCAGAGATCATCTTGTCAAAGAATGCCCTAACCGTTTTTGTAAAAAGTGTGGTATTAAAAAAACAAAAACGCATCAGTGCAGTAGAGATCCAATAACTAATAATGAAATCAGACTCATGCAAAGTAACCCTGAAAAAACAAAAGTAGATGAACCTATTCCCAATAATGAAGACAACAACACAGATATCCAAAATCTCAGCCTTGATGAACTTATTCCCAATAATGAAGACAAAACCACAGATATGCAAAATCTCAGCCTTGATGAGTTTATTTCCAATAATGAAGACAACAACACAAATAAGCAAAATCTCAGCTTTGATGATCCTAGTCAAAATAGCTCCATGAATACTATACCAAATAAATCTTATACCTCACAGGAGGAAACAGAAACAGAGTACATGAGTGATACCTTACCATTTCCTTGCTCTGATGAAGAGTTCCAATTAATTAAAGTAAAGACTAAGAAACGAATGCACAAGAGGAAAAAAATCCACATTGCATCAAGAGCCTATACAAACTAATGAACCTGACAAACATAGTGAAAGAAAATCAAAGAAAAATGATACAAAGTCTACCACACCAGCATTAAAAAAAACAAAACTCACAAATAAAACAGGTGAAACAGATTATCCGGCTAATGAATCAACATTTCATTGGACCAGACAAAAACAAAGTACAAATCAATTGACACAGGAGCAGCTTCTTCTGATGGCAGGAGTGGATGTACACAGAAGATCTACTAAATCTAAGGATATCATAACAAATACCATGTCTCAAAATACAGAGACAGACTTTGAAGCACCATTAAAAATAGACTATCAAGATGAGTGGCATAAATAACACATATAGACTTTCAAACCAGGACAATTTTTTGGATTTAATTCCAAATGTGAAAATAATTATCATGTTTATGAACAAAAATATGCACAACAAACTCAATAGAACTTCACTTGCAAGGGTAAGTTCATTGTTTTCACAGTGGTGTATTATTATAATTTTTCTTTTCTATTTAACACATTCCTATTATACTTTTACTAATATTAGTTGTCCCATTCATTATACAATAAACTATAAAATATCATTCTCCCACCATTTTATATAATTGATAATATGGGTCTTTCTATTACAGCAGTCAATGTAAGGGGTATTAACTCTACCCAGCGAATATATGCAATTAGCAATTGGATAAGGCAATTCTCACCCCATATCCTTTTATTTACAGAGACAAAATGCTCAGTACATTCAGCATTTAATCCTGAACTCTACCTTAGTAAATTTGGATACAGTAAATTTTCAACATCTGATATTGCTGCTGCTGGGGTAGGGATTCTCATCCATCATTGTTCTCCTTTTCAAACTTTTAAAATTTTGTACTTAGATCAGCATATGAGTATAATTATTCTTTATCATTCTTCTTTTACAGTGAATTTAATAACATTCTATTTATATAATCAGCCAGTGTTAATTCACCAATTAATAAATAAAATAAATTTAATTTTAGCTACAAATTCTTACCCAACTATAATCATGGGTGATTTTAACATGTCTTATAAGAATTTTACATTAAAATACCTTCATTTGATTAATAAAAATCTCATGAGTGCTGAAGGTTTTTTTCCAACTAACTCCATTTCATTCTACACTAAAAAACACTCCTCTCTAATAGACCTTGTATTCTATTCACCAGATCTACATTTCATAATAAATCCCTCTCTATGTCCTGTAACTTTCTCTGATCATTTAGCACTTAATGTGGAACTTGCAATACACATGCAACATCAACCAATTCTTCCTCTAAATAAAACTACTCGCCTTCTTTTAAAATCCACTACACCTGAAGCTGTTCTCTCTGAGATTTATATTTATTTTAAGAAGGTAGACATACTATCTTTAAACCCAGTAGAGGCCTGGCTATCATTTATTAACATAATCTCTTCTACTATTCAACATTATACCTCCAAAAATAGTTCTCCCACTAATCTTGTTAATAAGTTAGATACAATACACTTAAAACTAAAAAATACTTCATGTGACCCTTCTTCAGTTACATCAATAATGTTTTTAAAACAAGAATACAAGCAAACCCAACTCATACTGGCTGATTATCTCTCTATAAAAAAAGCAAAAATTTTTCTAGCTAATCCCCATAACTGGTCTAAAGGATATATTCGGTGGGCTTTAGGTTATACTCCCAAAAAATTAACTCCTTCATCTATTATTTTTGATTCAAAAATGATTGCTGGGGAAGACATGACTCCCCAAATATATTACCACTTTAAATCTAGACTCCAAAAATTTCCTTTTCCAAAATTTTCTTCATTTCACTTTGGTTTTACCACAGAAGAACATAACATTACAAAGTATGAAATTGCTCTCAAGTTGAACGCTTTTCCCAACAATACACACCCAGGTACACATGCAATTCCAAAATTTTTATTATCACATCTTAGCCACTTTACTATCCCAATAGTACACAATATGATAAATTATTTATCAAAACAAATATATAACATTGACCAACTTTATCCAGTATCACTGGTCCCTTTTCTAAAAAAAAATACACTTCCTTCTCCTCTAGATAATCTACGCCCTATTTCAATGTCTCCTCTGATCATCAAACTAATAGAGTCTCTTTTAAAAGACAAAATTCAACCCCTAATACTTCCTGGGTTGTCTAAGTTTCAGTTTGCTAGAAAAGGATGTTCTACTTCTGAAGCACTTATGTTATGTAAAATATTAATAGAGGATGTAAGACAAGCTAGAAAATCAGCACCTATTGCAATTCAATTAGACATACAGGTTGCATTCGATTCGGTGCCTGTTGACAAGCTGCTACAGGTGCTTAGTCAACATAAGATTCCAATACCTATAATGTATGTTCTAGCAAACCTGCTCATCAATAGAAAAATACACATTACTCTTAATGGCAAAATGTCCCCTGACTTCACTCCACACAACTCAATACCACAAGGCTCTCCCCTTAGTTCACTGTTTTTTATCACATATATTAACCCCCTCCTACTAGAAATAGAATCTAAATTGCCAGGAATATATGTACCCCTCATAAACCAATCCATCAATCATATTTCATACATGGATGATATAGTCATTTTTTTGCCATCCAAAAAACATTTGCCTTTAATGTATACCATTTTAGAAAATTACTCTGCAGCTTATAGTTTAAAATTTAATAAAGAAAAAACATCTATTTGGAGTATACTTTCTGGTAATCAAATTCATTCAGTTTGCAGTTCCCCTCCCCACAAATTTCTTGGTCTCCCAATTCATCTGTCTATGAATGCAATGAGAAAGATAATACAAGAACAATTAATATCTGCAATTGAAAAGGTGACAACCTCACTTTCAAAAGCATATCTTTCATTGCATAGTAAAATATCACTCATTAACATATTAATTTTCCCAAAAATAAATTACTATGCACCTATCATTAAATTTACTAACTCATTTAAGAAAAAAATTAACTCTTTTTGCACCAAACTCATTTGGAATAAAAAGGCAGTGGTAATAAGCATCAAAAGTCTGCAAAAACATTCAAGACAAAATGGCCTGTCATTACACTGCATTTCAACATTCTATTACCAAAAAACTCACAATGCATTAATGAAACTTTATATGACATATGAAAATTTTCAAGTGTTTCTTCCAATATCACCTACAGACACTCCACCTCCTATTAAAAATAAATTCATTAACAATCTAATAAAAACAATATTCAAACATAAAGTACCTGCTACAAACCTTTTCTCAACTAAAATTAAGTATTGGGAAGCACATTACATAACAACTAATTCCAGTCCCTTTGAAAATCCCATTAGCTTAATTAATATCACAAATAAAGCTATAATCCAAAAATTTAAATTCTGGTACTTGGAGCCTAAGTACTTAGATTTTCTAATAAAAATCAACCTTAGAGCTTTACCTACCAATGCTTTTCTGGCTGGAAGATGGAGATCTCCAAACATAGATGCCATTTGTCAACTATGTAATAAAGAAGAAGAAACAACAGAACATTTTATTTCTCAGTGTACTTCTCTCAAAACATATCGAGAACTAATTGCTGATATAACCCATAATCCAAAATGCTCATTGACAGTATTGATAGAAAATATTCAAAGAGGGTTGTTTCCAACAATAAGAGTAACAATCTTTATACTATACACACTCTGGTTTATGAGATGCCACTTTATATTCAATCCCACATCTCGTAAACTTAAATCACTTTTTCTCAATAAGTTAGGAAAAATTAAAACAAGAGATCAAGCACTAGCTCCAACAGATATAGTATCAGCCACTTGGAGTTTGATCAAATTACCAACACCACTGTGAAACATGAATAGCATATTTGCTGTATGTAAGTGAGTTTTGTTGTCATATATGTATTTAATATTGTTACTGTTATTGATTAATTTTTTTCCTCAGTTTTTCAACATTAATGTAAAAATATTTCATGTATTCATAATAATAACTTTGTTAATAATTTTCAATTCTAAATTGTAGATCAGTTTTTATAACATGTTTTAAAATTGTATTTTCATACATGTTCTTATGATATCAAATAAAGTACTTTAAAACTAGTAGTAGTAGTAGTAGTAGTAGTAGTAGTAGTAGTAGTAGTAGTAGCAGTAGCAGTAGCAGTAGCAGTAGCAGTAGCAGTAGCAGTAGCAGTAGTAGTAGCAGTAGTAGTAGCAGTAGCAGTAGCACAGTAACATAGAGTAGCAGCAGCAAGAGAGATAAAGAGAGAAGGAAGAAAGAGCAAGAAACAAAGAGAACGAGAGCAGGCCGTGCTGCGCGCGGCCGCTGCGTTGCCGTTGCTGCCGTTGCTGTTGCTGCTGCTGCTTGCCGTTGCTGCTGCTGCTGCTGTTGCTGCTGCTGCCATGTTGCCGTTGCTGCTGCCGCTGCCGTTGCTGCTGCTGCTGCCGCTGCTGCTGCCGCTGCTGCTGCTGTTCGCTGCCGTTGCCGCTGCCGTTGCTGCTGCTGCTGCTGCCGCTGCTGCCGCTGCTGCCGCTGCTGCCGCCCCGCTGCCGCTGCCGCGCGCTGCTGCTGCTGCTGCTGCCTGTCGTTGCTGCTGCTGCTGTTGCTGCTGTTGCTGCCGTTGCTGCTGCTGCCGCTGTTGCCGTTGTTGCTGTTGCCGTTGCTGCTGCTGCTGTTGTTGTTGTTGCTGTTGCTGTTGCCGTTGCTGTTGCTGTTGCCGTTGCTGCTGTTGCTGTTGCTGTTGTTGCTGCTGTTGTTGTCGCTGCTGCTGTTGCTGTTGTTGCCGTTGTTGTTGTTGTTGTTGTTGCTGTTGTCGTTGTTGCTGTTGCTGCTGCTGCCGCTGTTGCCGTTGCTGTTGCTGCTGTTGTTGCCGTTGCTGTTGCTGTTGCTGCTGTTGCTTGCTGTTGCTGTTGCTGTTGCTGTTGCTGTTGCTGCTGTTGCTGTTGTTGCTGCTGCTGCTGCTGCTGCTGTTGCTGTTGCTGTTGCTGTCGTTGCTGTTGCTGCTGCTGTTGCCGTTGCTGTTGTTGCTGTTGCTGTTGCTGCTGTTGCTGCCGTTGCTGTTGCTGGTTGCTGCTGTTGCTGTTGCTGGTTGCTGTTGCTGTTGCTGTTGCTGCCGTTGCTGTTGCTGCTGCTTGCTGCTGTTGCTGCTGTTGCTGTTGTTGCTGTTGCCGTTGCTGTTGCCGTTGCTGTTGCTGTTGCTGCTGCTGTTGCTGCTGCTGTTGCTGTTGCTGTTGCTGTTGCTGTTGCTGTTGCTGTTGCCGTTGTTGCTGTTGCCGCTTGCCGTTGCTGCTGCTGCTGCTGCTGCTGCCGCTGCTGCTGCTGCTGCTGCTGCTGCTGCTGCTGCTGCTGCTGCTGCTGCTGCTGCTGCTGCTGCTGCTGCTGCTGCTGCTGCTGCTGCTGCTGCTGCTGCTGCTGCTGCTGCTGCTGCTGCTGCTGCTGCTGCTGCTGCTGCTGCTGCTGCTGCTGCTGCTGCTGCTCGCTGCTGCTGCAGCAGCTGCTGCTGCTGCTGCAGCTGCTGCTGCAGCTGCTGCTGCTGCTGCAGCTGCAGCTGCAGCAGCAGCAGCAGCAGCCATGCTGCAGCTGCAGCAGCAGCAGCAGCAGCCTGCTGCTGCAGCAGCAGTAGTAGCAGTAGCAGCAGTAGCACAGCAGCAGCAGACAGCCATCTTGGCTCTTGACTGAGAAAGTTGACTCATTTCAGCTCCTGCTTTAGACTTAAAGTTTTATTGGTTTTTGATTGAATTTGATAGTGAAAAGTATACCAAAAGAAAAAGGAAATTTTCCACTTAAAGGTAAGCTCTATTTTGAGCAAAATTGTTGTTAATATAAAGAAGAATATTAGATTTAAAATGTCTAATATTTCTGATTCTAATTCCAATTTAAAAATTGCTAATAATAGCTTAGATAAAAATAATTCTTATCAAGATCTAGAAAAAATCAAAGTTAACAATAGTTCTTTTTCAAAAGTAAAAACTGGATCCAATATGGCTGCAAGCCTTATTGGATTTATCTAAAACAAGAAATAAATTTAAAAATACTAATTTGCCTGAGGCATCTGATTCTATTGAATTAAATAAGAATATTAAACAAACTTATGCTAGTATTTTAAAGCAAAAATCTGAACAAGATAACAATGTAATTACAGAAGAAAATTTAACAGAAATTTTTAATTTTGACAATGAACTACAAATGGAACAAGAAAATACAAATTTATTATCAACTAGTAATACAGATTATGTTTCTGTATGTGAAAAATTTATACAAACAATTCCTTTAACAGTTCTTAAATCATTTCAAAAATTTAAAAGTATTAAAACGTCTACAATAGCTATAACAGATACTAATTCTTCAGTCATGAATTTTCCTACTGATGAATTTTATTCTTATCTATCAGAAAAAAAACTTTGGTCAATGATATACAAAGTGCTAGATCATCCTAATAGCAGATATAAAACAATAGAATATCATAATGTGGCTCAAAAACAAATATTTGAAAAACATATTCACTTTCTTAATGGAAAATTTATTTGTTACATAGACATTGATAGACCTACAAATTTGAATGGACAAATTAAGAACTGTCATGTAGATTTTAAAGCTGATGATCTACAAGATTTACTAAAAAATGTTGGAACTGTGGCCAACTTTAAATATGTATGGGAAAAAAGAGCCACACAGCCAGTTCTAACCAATACTGCTCATTTCACTATGTCATTGAAGAAAAATATGCAACCAACAGATATACCAACATTACATGCAACAGATTCTTCACCTTTGATAGTTACTTTCAGAGGCATTTCACCTCAGTGTTTTTTTTGTAAAGCCAGAGATCATCTTGTCAAAGAATGCCCTAACCGTTTTTGTAAAAAGTGTGGTATTAAAAAAACAAAAACGCATCAGTGCAGTAGAGATCCAATAACTAATAATGAAATCAGACTCATGCAAAGTAACCCTGAAAAAACAAAAATAGATGAAACTATTCCCAATATGCAAAGTAACCCTGAAAAAACAAAAGTAGATGAACCTATTCCCAATAATGAAGACAACAACACAGATATCCAAAATCTCAGCCTTGATGAACTTATTCCCAATAATGAAGACAAAACCACAGATATGCAAAATCTCAGCCTTGATGAATTTATTTCCAATAATGAAGACAACAACACAAATAAGCAAAATCTCAGCTTTGATGATCCTAGTCAAAATAGCTCCATGAATACTATACCAAATAAATCTTATACCTCACAGGAGGAAACAGAAACAGAGTACATGAGTGATACCTTACCATTTCCTTGCTCTGATGAAGAGTTCCAATTAATTAAAGTAAAGACTAAGAAACGAATGCACAAAAGGAAAAAATCCGCATTGCATCAAGAGCCTATACAAACTAATGAACCTGACAAACATAGTGAAAGAAAATCAAAGAAAAATGATACAAAGTCTACCACACCAGCATTAAAAAAAACAAAACTCACAAATAAAACAGGTGAAACAGATTATCCGGCTAATGAATCAACACTTCATTGGACCAGACAAAAACAAAGTACAAATCAATTGACACAGGAGCAGCTTCTTCTGATGGCAGGAGTGGATGTACACAGAAGATCTACTAAATCTAAGGATATCATAACAAATACCATGTCTCAAAATACAGAGACAGACTTTGAAGCACCATTAAAAATAGACTATCAAGATGAGGGGCATAAATAACACATATAGACTTTCAAACCAGGACAATTTTTTGGATTTAATTCCAAATGTGAAAATAATTATCATGTTTATGAACAAAAATATGCACAACAAACTCAATAGAACTTCACTTGCAAGGGTAAGTTCATTGTTTTCACAGTGGTGTATTATTATAATTTTTCTTTTCTATTTAACACATTCCTATTATACTTTTACTAATATTAGTTGTCCCATTCATTATACAATAAACTATAAAATATCATTCTCCCACCATTTTATATAATTGATAATATGGGCCTTTCTATTACAGCAGTCAATGTAAGGGGTATTAACTCTACCCAGCGAATATATGCAATTAGCAATTGGATAAGGCAATTCTCACCCCATATCCTTTTATTTACAGAGACAAAATGCTCAGTACATTCAGCATTTAATCCTGAACTCTACCTTAGTAAATTTGGATACAGTAAATTTTCAACATCTGATATTGCTGCTGCTGGGGTAGGGATTCTCATCCATCATTGTTCTCCTTTTCAAACTTTTAAAATTTTGTACTTAGATCAGCATATGAGTATAATTATTCTTTATCATTCTTCTTTTACAGTGAATTTAATAACATTCTATTTATATAATCAGCCAGTGTTAATTCACCAATTAATAAATAAAATAAATTTAATATTAGCTACAAATTCTTACCCAACTATAATCATGGGTGATTTTAACATGTCTTATAAGAATTTTACATTAAAATACCTTCATTTGATTAATAAAAATCTCATGAGTGCTGAAGGTTTTTTTCCAACTAACTCCATTTCATTCTACACTAAAAAACACTCCTCTCTAATAGACCTTGTATTCTATTCACCAGATCTACATTTCATAATAAATCCCTCTCTATGTCCTGTAACTTTCTCTGATCATTTAGCACTTAATGTGGAACTTGCAATACACATGCAACATCAACCAATTCTTCCTCTAAATAAAACTACTCGTCTTCTTTTAAAATCCACTACACCTGAAGCAGTTCTCTCTGAGATTTATATTTATTTTAAGAAGGTAGACATACTATCTTTAAACCCAGTAGAGGCCTGGCTATCATTTATTAACATAATCTCTTCTACTATTCAACATTATACCTCCAAAAATAGTTCTCCCACTAATCTTGTTAATAAATTAGATACAATACACTTAAAACTAAAAAATACTTCATGTGACCCTTCTTCAGTTACATCAATAATGTTTTTAAAACAAGAATACAAGCAAACCCAACTCATACTGGCTGATTATCTCTCTATAAAAAAAGCAAAAATTTTTCTAGCTAATCCCCATAACTGGTCTAAAGGATATATTCGGTGGGCTTTAGGTTATACTCCCAAAAAATTAACTCCTTCATCTATTATTTTTGATTCAAAAATGATTGCTGGGGAAGACATGACTCCACAAATATATTACCACTTTAAATCTAGACTCCAAAAATTTCCTTTTCCAAAATTTTCTTCATTTCACTTTGGCTTTACCACAGAAGAACATAACATTACAAAGTATGAAATTGCTCTCAAGTTGAATGCTTTTCCAAACAATACACACCCAGGTACACATGCAATTCCAAAATTTTTATTATCACATCTTAGCCACTTTACTATCCCAATAGTACACAATATGATAAATTATCTATCAAAACAAATACATAACATTGACCAACTTTATCCAGTATCACTGGTCCCTTTTCTAAAAAAAAATACACTTCCTTCTCCTCTAGATAATCTACGCCCTATTTCAATGTCTCCTCTGATCATCAAACTAATAGAGTCACTTTTAAAAGACAAAATTCAACCCCTAATACTTCCTGGGTTGTCTAAGTTTCAGTTTGCTAGAAAAGGATGTTCTACTTCTGAAGCACTTATGTTATGTAAAATATTAATAGAGGATGTAAGACAAGCTAGAAAATCAGCACCTATTGCAATTCAATTAGACATACAGGCTGCATTCGATTCGGTGCCTGTGGACAAGCTGCTACAGGTGCTTAGTCAACATAAAATTCCAATACCTATAATGTATGTTCTAGCAAACCTGCTCATCAATAGAAGAATACACATTACTCTTAATGGCAAAATGTCCCCTGACTTCACTCCACACAACTCAATACCACAAGGCTCTCCCCTTAGTTCCCTGTTTTTTATCACATATATTAACCCCCTCCTACTAGAAATAGAATCTAAATTGCCAGGAATATATGTACCCCTCATAAACCAATCCATCAATCATATTTCATACATGGATGATATAGTCATTTTTTTGCCATCCAAAAAACATTTGCCTTTAATGTATACCATTTTAGAAAATTACTCTGCAGCATATAGTTTAAAATTTAACAAAGAAAAAACATCTATTTGGAGTATACTTTCTGGTAATCAAATTCATTCAGTTTGCAGTTCCCCTCCCCACAAATTTCTTGGTCTCCCAATTCATCTGTCTATGAATGCAATGAGAAAGATAATACAAGAACAATTAATATCTGCAATTGAAAAGGTGACAACCTCACTTTCAAAAGCATATCTTTCATTGCATAGTAAAATATCACTCATTAACATATTAATATTCCCCAAAATAAATTACTATGCACCTATCATTAAATTTACAAACTCATTTAAGAAAAAAATTAACTCTTTTTGCACCAAACTCATATGGAATAATAAGGCAGTGGTAATAAGCATCAAAAGTCTGCAAAAACATTCAAGACTAAATGGCCTGTCATTACACTGCATTTCAACATTCTATTACCAAAAAACTCATAATGCAATAATGAAACTTTATATGACATATGAAAATTTCCAAGTGTTTCTTCCAATATCACCTACAGACACTCCACCTCCTATTAAAAATAAATTCATTAACAATCTAATAAAAACAATATTCAAACATAAAGTACCTGCTACAAACTTTTTCTCAACTAAAATTAAGTATTGGGAAGCACATTACATAACAACTAATTCTAATCCCTTTGAAATTCCCATTAGCTTAATTAATATCACAAATAAATCTATAATCCAAAAATTTAAATTCTGGTACTTGGAGCCTAAGTACTTAGATTTTCTAATAAAAATCAACCTTAAAGCTTTACCTACCAATGCTTTTCTGGCTGGAAGATGGAGATCTCCAAACATAGATGCCATTTGTCAACTATGTAATAAAGAAGAAGAAACAACGGAACATTTTATTTCTCAGTGTGTTTCTCTCAAAACATATCGAGAACTAATTGCTGATATAACCCATAATCCAAAATGCTCATTGACAGTATTAATAGAAAATATTCAAAGAGGGTTGTTTCCAACAATAAGACTAACAATCTTTATACTATATACACTCTGGTTTATGAGATGCCACTTTATATTCAATCCCACATCTCGTAAACTTAAATCACTTTTTCTCAATAAGTTAACAAAAATTAAAACAAGAGATCAGGCACTAGCTCCAACAGATATAGTATCAGCCACATGGAGTTTGATCAAATTACCAACACCACTGTGAAATATGAATCGCATATTTGCTCTATGTAAGTGAGAGTTTTGTTGTCATATATGTATTTAATATTGTTACTGTTATTGATTAATTTTTCCCTTTGTTTTTCAACATTATTAATGTAAAAATATTTCATGTATTCATAATCATAATTTTGTTAATAATTGTCAATTCTAATTTGTAGTTCAGCTCCTGTAACATGTTTTAAAATTGTATTTTCATACATGTACTTATGATATCAAATAAAGTACTTTAAAACTAGTAGTAGTAGTAGTAGTAGTAGTAGTAGTAGTAGTAGTAGTAGTAGTAGTAGTAGTAGTAGTAGTAGTAGTAGTAGTAGTAGTAGTAGTAGTAGTAGTAGTAGTAGTAGTAGTAGTAGTAGTAGTAGTAGTAGTAGTAGTAGTAGTAGTAGTAGTAGTAGTAGTAGTAGTAGTAGTAGTAGTAGTAGTAGTAGTAGTAGTAGTAGTAGTAGTAGTAGTAGTAGTAGTAGTAGTAGTATTTAGTAGTAGTAGTAGTAGTAGCAGTAGTAGTAGTAGTAAGTAGTAGTAGTAGTAGTAGTAGTAGTAGTAGTAGTAGTAGTAGTAGTAGTAGTAGTAGTAGGAGGAGTAGTAGGAGTAGGAGTAGTAGTAGTAGTGGTAGTAGTAGTAGTAGTAGTAGTAGTAGTAGTAGTAGTAGTAGTAGTAGTAGTAGTAGTAGTAGTAGTAGTAGTAGTAGTAGTAGTAGTAGTAGTAGTAGTAGTAGTAGTAGTAGTAGTAGTAGTAGTAGTGGTGGTGGTGGTGGTGGTGGTGTTAGTGGTAGTAGTGGTGGTGGTGGTGGTGGTTAGTGGTGGTGGTAGTTGGTGGTAGTGGTAGTGGTGGTGGTGGTGGTGGTGGTGGTGGTGGTAGTGGTGTAGTGATGGTGGTAGTAGGTGGTGGTGGTGGTGGTGGTAGTAGTGTGGTAGTGGTGGTGGTTGGTGGTAGTGGTGGTGGTGGTGGTGGTGGTGGTAGTGGTGGTAGTGGTGGTTGGTGGTAGTGGTAGTAGTTGGTGGTAGTGGTAGTGGTGGTGTGTGGTGGTGGTAGTGGTAGTTGTTAGTGGTGGTGGTGTTGGTTAGTGCGTGGTGGTGCGTTAGTTGTAGTAATTAGTAGTTGTTGTTGTAGTAGTGGTGGTGGTAGTAGGTGAGTAGTTGGTGTAGTAGTGGTTAGTAGTGGTAGTAGTAGTGAGTAGTAGTAGTAGTAGTAGTAGTAGTAGTAGTAGTAGTGTTGTAGTAGTAGTAGTAGTAGTAGTAGTGTGGTAGTAGTAGTGTAGTAGTAGTGTAGTAGTGTGTGTAGTAGTAGTAGGTAGTGTAGTAGTGTAGTAGTAGTAGTAGTAGTTAGTGTAGTAGTAGTAGTAGTAGTAGTAGTAGTAGTAGTAATACATAATAATAATAATAATTCAGTTCATATCCATTTATTACGTGGCATTTCAACGTTTACACTTTAACAGAAATACACAATAAAGAAAACAAAAAAAAACAATAATAATTATAAAAAAAAATAACTATAAGCAAATACAAACTACATATATGTTAATAATTATAAATTTAGTTGTTTTCTAACATTCATAACAAATTGATCACAAAAAATATCAATATTATTAAAAGTTAGATTATATACCTTTTGCAATCTATTAATAACTGACTTACTAAATAAATTATTTTTACATATACTAACGTTGAAAGTTTGCATTTCTCTTAATAAACAATTAGGTACTTTCAATTCTATTTTTGATATACAATTACTGACATCAATTTCCCCATTAATCAACTTTTTCAACAATATCATATCCTTCAATATTCTTCTTTCTTTTAATACTGTTTTAATAAGACATTCTTCCATTATTAATTTATTAAATCTTTTTTCAACATTATATATTCTAGACTGAATATTAATCAGATTGAAGTTCCATATACAAGAATTATATTCTAAAAGTGTAACAACAAGAAAAAAAACCCTATATTTTATGGAAATAGATAAATCTCTCCCATATCTCAAAATACAGCCCATCTTTTTGTATGCTTTATTAATAATATATTTAATATGTGCATTAAAAGTAAAATTACTACAAAATATAACTCCCAAATCAGATACAATCTCTTTATATTTAATAACCCTATTCTCAATTTTATATTGATAAACAGATTTTTCAGTTTTATTAGTATAGGAAACAATGCATGTTTTATTAATATTAATCTCCATATTGTTACACTTACAACATATAATAAAACTATCTATATCCTTTTGAACCCCAATATGATCATTATAAGTAATAATTTTTTTAAATAACTTACAATCATCAGCATAAGTAAGTATCATACTATTTTTATGCTATGATCACGATCACACATATAAACATTAAAAAGTAATGGTGCCAATATGCCATCCTGAGGAACACCTATCATATTATCTAAAAAAAGAGAATTGGTTTTATCCATATGCACATAAGTTTTACAATCCCTCAAATAATTAGAAAACCACTCAACTAAATGAGGACTAACACCCAACATTTTAAGTTTATACAAAAGTCTAATATATGAAACTTTGTCAAATGCCTGAGTCATATCAAAATATACAACATCTAATTGCTGATGATCAGATAAGGCATGAGCAATATGATCAGATATCACCATTAAATTAGTTTCAACAGATCTACCAGGTAAAAAACCATGCTGATAACTTGGTAATACCCTAATCATATCTACAATAATATTACTATAAATACACCTTTCATAAATCCTAGCAAAAGATGATAGAATTGAAATAGGTCTATAATTACCAGAATTAGATCTATCCCCTTTTTTAAAAATTGGTATAATCTTAACTTAGTATAAGCATGCAAACCACTAAATTTCTTATATAATTCTTTATCATTAGTTAATATATATAACCTATGATATTTATGCTTTCTGTTCAAACCCTTACACAATTCCTTAGAAAACCATTTAGGATATTTGTTATTAGTATTCAAATAATGCCTAACAGGAATATATTGATCTAGACAATTTTGAACTATACCAACAAAATTATTTGCCGCTATATTTGGATCATTTTCCATCAAAACTGCATTCCAATCAATATCCCCAAAAGCTTTATAAAGGCCATAATAGTCACCATGTTTGTAATCTCTCTTACTATTTACTATAGGCTTTATATGTTCACGAACCATCTATTACAAATTCCAAAGGTGGATGATAAGGATCAGGGGCAAAAAAGCTTGATCAGCCTCTTTGCACTTCAAATCATCCTTAGTGCTAAACAATAAATCCAACATACCACCTCTAAAATTAATAATATTATTAAGTTGAATCAATCTAATCAACTCAACAAAAAATTTTAATCTATAAAGTTTACTATTATCAGCAGTCCTATTACTATGTATTGAATAATCAGCTTCATTAAAATCCCCAACTATAATAATATCATATTTATATTTCACCAATATATCCTCAACCTTAACTAAATATGCATCTAAATCATTCATTGACAAAGTAGGTCGAAGATATATAGTACCTAACAATATTTTATTTTTATTTTTTAAACTAACTTCAATCCAACAAGATTCAATATTATTATCATTAATAATTATCTGTTTATGCTTTATGTCTTTTTTAATAGAAATCAAAGTACCACCACCTCTTGTTTCATTATTATAATTCCTATCACATCTATACACACAATACCTATCATCAAATATACTAATATTATCAATTTCTTCTTTTAACCAAGTCTCTGTTAAAAAGATAATATCATATTCATTTAATAACAATTCAAATTTAAAATCAATTGTCTTAGTTCTAAGACCACAAACATTTTGATAATAACAATTCATGAATTGTTATTTATTACACAGATTATTTTGAAAATTTATATCTTGCACTATAGTGCTAATTTAATCAACATCATCAGTCAATATAATATCTTCTGTCTTTTCTTTAATAATCTTGTTATTATTTAATATAGTATCATCCTGTGTACTATCAACATTAAAATTTCTTAAATATTTTAAATCTCCATAGAAGGGCAATATGACCGCTGACAAAGGCCAAATGTTACAGACCAAAACTTTATCAGATTCAGATTCTTCTATAGACAAATAAAATGAAGAATATTTTTTAGACTTTGTATTCAGTTTATAACACACACTATTTATATCTAAAACATTTTTAAAATGGGAAATCACATCTTCATCAGAGGTATCATTATCCATTCTAGCTAGAAAAAAAATTTTAAATTTCTTTCTTGTCTTAACAGCTTTTAAAACATGATTAACCTGATTTCCTATAATAGCAAAGTACTTGCATTTTTAATATTTTTATGCTTATTTTTTCCATAAAATACAGTTTTAAAACCATCCTTTCCTTTATCTCCACAATCTTTTAAATAAAAGGCATATGATTTTTTAGAAGTGTTATCTTGATTAGAAATCCCAGACGATTCATCTGACGTTACATTTGTTTTCATATCTGACTGACCAACCTTCACTTTAATTGCTTTATTCCGCTGTTCATTAAATTTAAAACTTGATCTATTAGTGACTCTAAAAACTGCCTCCTTTTTTAATTTATCAACTCCTTCACTTCTATTTATAGTAGAAAGTGGAGGGAAATTTAAATCAGAAATGATAAGTTGAGAAGCTTGCTTTTCTTTTTGCTTTAAAAGAAGTTGACTTTCTTTTTTATTAAAAACAACAGAATTTCTGTCTGTGCTTCCATAATCATTATTTTTATTTGTATCCAAATTATTAACAGATACATTTAATAATATATTTTTTATCGTAATATTTTCTACTTTCAATAATTTAATTTCACTTGATAAATCTGTAACAATATTTAAAATTCTATTCAATAAAAACGTAGATTTTTCACAAGATAAACAATTAGTATCCATTTTAGGTAGATTTTTTCTCCCTTAATAATAACAATAATGTATTTTATGTTAAGATTATATTTTGTTTATATATAAAAACTATTATTGTTAAACATACATGTAATTTAATTGCATATTAAGATGTAGTAAATATATAAATATATGCATGTGTAATATATATATAAACATCATGTATTTAATTAATTTTTAAATTTAGATGACGATTAACATAAACCCCATCATGTGATCATCATTTCATATGCTTACTAGATTGTTATAACAGTAGAAAACTCTCCATATAATAGTAAAATCAAGTGCAAGCTTTAAAAATCAGTGGATGCAAGAACGTTTGTACACAAAATCTCTATCTAGTGCATACTCTCCTCACTGATTCAAACCACAAGCTAAAAATTAGTTTGGGAATACTGGATGAGTATGTATTAGATAGGGATTTTATGTACAAACCTTTTTATATTCATTGATTACTAAGGGTTGCAGTAGTGGCATTTCTGTAGAAAAGTTTGATAATGTTATGATGATGATTGACATCTAAGAAAAAGATGTTATTGAACTAAGAAGCACATTCATGTATTACCAAAATATTAAACCTGAGATTTAAGATGTGAGAACATCTTTTATAAAATGATGAGTTATTTAAAACAATTACTAGTTAAATTTAGTATTAACTATCTATTCCCATTTTCACTGCTCATTGATTTTAGGAGAGTACTTTGTTTAATACAAGTTTCAGAAGGCATTTATAAAGGTGAATGTGTTGATTTATATAACCAATGTACATTATTTCTAAGTGATGTAGTTGCTGGGAAGGGAAATGTATTTAAAAAATACATGTGGGTATTATTTATAATGAAAACTTCTCAATGACCATTAACATTTAATAGATCATTTTAAAGTTATGCCATTGCATAGTAGTATCAGCCATTAAATGATATCCTTTCACAATTCCATACAACTGCAATTGGAACCTCAATACAATAATGTTATCAATAGTATTCCATTAAAAAGATTGCTGAAAAAAATGTTTAAAATATTTGTAAATCCTGGGTTATTACATGCAATAAATAATGTGTATGTGAAGGACAAATTAGTAAATAATGTTATTCAGTTAGTATTTAGTCACTTGTAGGTCCTTATCAATAAAAATACATTAGGACAAGTCTTATTTGAATTTCTTTAGTAGATTAAAAATCCTTTGATGAAATGTGTAGTGATTGTAAAATTAGTCTTACAGGCTAGAGATAGAAAAATGATGTGGATAGAAGATAGAGAAAAAATGAAAAAAAATCATTATCCTATCATTTTGTATTCATCATCATTTGTATTGTTAATTATTATGTTGATGTATTATAACTTGGTATTTAATTATGGTCATTCTAATTTTCCCCAGCAAAAAAATCAGAGAGAATGATCATTTTACATTGGCTATACAAATCAATTTGTGTTTTCTGCTCAATGAAATGATTGTAATAGTCAATCTATGTGTTGTGCAAAAATTAAATAAATAAATTTTCAGTATCAATGCAACTATTTTAAATAACTTTTGGTAAAATATTATTGTTTATGTCAGCACATACATTAACGTGTTCAAAAAGATCTTTTAGTGTTATTACTGTAATAATGCTCAACAAATAAAACTTTTCCCTTTCTGAATTCTCTGAATCTACAGTTGAAGCAAAGATACTAATATAATAAACAGTAGTACCATTGTGCAAGCTGAGATTTAACAATGTTATCCATTTACTAACATTCCAAGGAATTCCAGCAGTAGAAGGAACTAAATTAGTATTTCTGATAAGTCCAACTTCTTATATTTTCTTTTCACCAACAAACCTACTTTTTAACAAAACTTATGTTCATTTAACACCTTTCCTCTGGAGGATGACTAGGAGCAGCTATATTGCTTTTAAATTTTGACAACTTTTTAGCCATTAATGTGGTCTTCTATTTTGGTCTGGAAAAGTTAGCATCAAATAAAGTGTTTATATTGTATATGCCTTTCTTTATAGAGAAATGAGATTTGTAATTGAATTACCACTGCCTCTTGCTTTGTTAAATTTACTACTACTACTACTACTACTACTACTACTACTCATACTGCTACTGTTACTGCTGCTACTGCCTCTGTTGTGGCTACTGTGACTATCATGACTACTGTGGCTGCTGCTGCTACTACTGCAATTGCCACTACCTCTGCCTACAACTGCTGCTACTACTACCACTACTACTACTACTACTACTACTACTACTACTACTACTACTACTACTACTACTATTACTACTACTACTACTAGTTTTAAAAAGTTTTTTATTATTATGTCTATATTGTTATTACAAATTAAAAATGTTACATAATTTCTATATTCTGATTACATGTTAAAAAAAATTTTACATAATAATTTTTTTATATATATATAAAAATAGTAAACAAATATTACATGAATCATAAAGAGAAGAAAATAAAATTGGGGCATGTAAATTAATGAGTAAGCTATTCATTGATGGTTGTAAGTTTTTTTTTGTCCATTGCTGATTTTGTTTAAGAGTTATGATTGTGGAGATAATTTTATGAGGCTCCAGGTGGCATTGACTATATCCGCCGGGGCCAAAGAATGATCTCTCATTTTAATTTTTAGGATTTTATTTTCAAAAAGAGATTTATATTTTCGTGATGTTGGATTAAAAACAAAGTGACATCTTAAGAACCAGAGAGTAAAAATGATAAAGATGGACAGCCTTATATTGGGAAATATTCCTTTTTGAATATTTTCTATTAAGATGTCACATATTGGTTTAGAATTATAAATGAGTGTGGATATCAGTTGTCTATATATATGTAAGGCATTGCAGTGATATAAAAAATGTTGCATTGTTTCATCCTCCCTACCACATAAGGGACAGATAGGTTGAATGTTAGTATATTTCCTCTTATTGAAAAGAAATTCACTTGTTGGCAATGCATCCATGTTAATTTTGATGAGGAAGTCTAAGTATTTAGGTTCTAAATACCAAAATTTAAATTTTTGTATTAAAGATTTGTTTGTTAGTTTAAGTGTACTATCTGGTGTTTGAAGCAGATCTAGGTTAGTCATATTTTGATATGCATCCCAGTACTTAATTTTTGCTGTAAACATATTATCTGGTAATTTGTATTGACATATGTGTTGAATTAGGTTATTAATGAACTTATTGTTAATAGGTGGAGGTGTGTCAGTAGGAGATATTGGAATGAAAACCTGAAAATTCTGAAAGTTAGTGCAGATTTTAAATAGTGTATTATAGGATTTTTGATAATAAAAGGTATTTATTGAATGCAAAGATAAGCCATTAAATTTTGAATGCTTTTGGAGTTTATTAATGCTAATAGAAATTGTCTTCTGGTTCCAGATCAATTTAGTACATAGAGAATTGATTTTCTTAATGAATGAGGTTGTGAATTTAATGGTGGGTGAATAGAAATTAATTTTTGGATAGATTAGCATGTTAATTAGAGATATCTTGCTGTGTATTGAAAGATAAGCTTTAGTTAGAGAATTAATAATTTTTTGTATAGAAATGATTAATTGATTTTGTATATTTATTCTCATTATATTTACTGATTGATGGAAGGGTATTCCCAGAAAGTTATGAGGTCGGGTTTCAACTTTTGTTTTAATTGGAGTGCCAGTAAGTATGGACCATGTGGCCATTTTTTCGGGATTGAATTTTAGAGTATAATCTTTTGTGTATTTTTTTAATATGTTATGTAGTTTTGGTAACAATTTCTGTGAGGGAAGAAAAACAGTTATGTCATCCATGAATGAAATATGATTAATTGTACGGTTTAAAAAAATTGTTTGTATTCCCGGTAGTTCAGTTTCAATTTGAAGTAAGAGGGGATTAATGTAGGTGATGAAGAGGAGGGCACTAAGAGGTGAACCTTGAGGAATTGAATTATGTGGAGTGAATTCTGATGACATTTTTCCATTTAAGGTGATGTGTATGTTTCTATTTATAAAGAGATTAGCTAAAATATACATAATTGGAATCGGGATTCCATGACTACCAAGCACTTCTAAGAGTTTTTCAATAGGCACAGAATCAAAGGCAGCTTCAATATCTAATTGTACTGCAATAGGTGCAGCTTTTCTATGGTGGCGAATGTCATCAGTTAGTGCCCTAAATAAAACATGAGCCTCGGGGATGGATGAGCCTTTTTTGGCAAACTGAAATTTAGATAGAGTAGGTAATATAAGAGGCTGGATTTTATCTTTAATAATGGATTCTATTATTTTAATGATTAGTGGGGACATAGATATAGGTCTAAGATTATTGAGAGGGGAGGGTAGTAAAGGTTTTTTTAGAAAGGGCACTAGTGAGACAGGATAGAGTAGTTCTATACTATGAATTTGATTTGACAAGTAATGTAGCATATTGTAAATTATGGGAATAGTAAAGTGGCTAAGGTGTTCAAGCAAAAATTTCGGAATGGCATGTGTTCCTGGATGCGAGTTGTTTGGAATAGTTTTTAATTTATTTGTAATGTCTTCTTTAGATATATTAAGGATAGTTTGTGACATACCAAAATAAAGTGGAGCGAGAATTGGCATAGGTAGCTTTTGAAATTTAGTTTTAAAATATTGTTTAATTGGTGGAAGCATATTTATTCCGGTAATCATTTTATCATTTATTAATATGGATGAGGGTGTGGTTATATTAGAGTTATAGCCTAATGCCCATTTGATATATGCCCTTGACCAGTCATGGGTGTTTTTTTAAAAAATTTTGGCTTTTTTAATAGAAAGATAATTTGCTAGTGTAAGTTGTGTCTGTTTGAACTCTTGCTTTAGTAACATTATGGTATTAACTGAATTTGAGCTGGTAGGTGTGCTTTTTAGCTTCATATGCAGTATATCTAATTTTTTGCTAAGTGCAGTAGGAGAAGGATTTCTTGCAGTATAATGTTTGATGTTAGAAGCTAAAATATTAATGAAGGAAAACCAAGCTTCTGTTGGTTGGAGTGAAAGTATGTCAATTTTTTTAAAATAAATGTATGCATTAGATATTATGGCTTCAGGAGCATTTGTTTTTAATAATAAATGGGTGGTATTGTTCAGTAAAAGTGTTGAGTGTATCTGCATATCTAAATTTAATACGACATTAAGAGCATGATGGTCAGAAAAAGCTACTGGGTTTAGGGAGGGTGTAATTATAAAGTGCAATTCAGGAGAGTAAAAGAGTAGATCTATTAGTGATGAATGATTTTTAGTGAAAAATGATATTGTATTTGATGAAAAGAAACCTTCTGAGCTCATTAGCCTTTTGTTAATTTTATGAAGATATTTCATCGTAAAGTCTTGGTATGACATATTAAAGTCACCCAAGAGAATTATGGGGTGTGGATTTGTTGCTAGTGTTAAATTAATTATGTTAATAAGCTGGTGTATGAGTATTGGTTGATTATATAAGTATAATGCTATAATATTTATTGTGCATGCTGCATTATGAAGAGTGATGATAATCATGTGTTGATCAATATATAAGATGTTGAAAGATTGGAATGGAGAATTCCTATTGATGAGTACTCCTATTCCTGCAGCTGAATAGTTTGATGTGGAAAATCTGGTATATCCAAACTTGGCAAGATGCTGCTCAGGTTTAAAAGGAGAACTTACTGAGCATTTGGTTTCTGTAAAAAAAAGAATATGTGGTGTGAATTGCCGAATCCAGCTGGTAATGGCAAACATTCTATGGGGTGAGTTTATCCCTCTGACATTAACTTCAGTAATTGATACTAGCATGAGTAATTCTAGATTGTACAATGATTATGGTAATTTGTTGTATATGCATAATGTTTGTAGTTGTTAATGATCTTGGTAGTGGAAAGTAAGATTTTATGGAGTAAGTATAGTCATATGAAGACTGGAACAGTCTATCCAATGTAACAGTGGGATAGGATGTTAAAGGAAGGTAATAATTTTGTATAGTATATAATGAGAATAGATATAGCATGTTTAATAATAAAAGGAAAAATGTATTAGTGAGTTTATAATTTATAGATATATGTGTTTGTTTATTATAAAGTTTATGTTTATTTAGTTTATGGGTATAAGATGTAATTATGTGTGGTTGTTTGTCATGTAGTGTGTGTATAATATTATTAATGTGATATATGTATTTTAGCTGGGTAAGTGTAATCAGCAATGAACCCCTACCAAACATAAAAATTAACAAAAAAATCATTACAACAGAGTATTTAACACAAATTGGATAAAATAAAAATAAAATAAAAACGGTTGGATATAGTTCTTCATTCATGATATATCACTAAGTTTTGTTTGGTTTAATGTGTCCAGGATAATTTGCATTAGGATTATCTGATGTGTGTTCAGTATTAACTTTTATTTTCTTATGTGTTCTTCTGTGGATATCAACACCAGCTAAATATACCTGCTGTTGTGGTGTTGAAGTGGAAGCAACTGAACGCAATTGTCTATCCGAGTGTGTGTCCGTTGGAGTCCCTGTTATTTGGAGGTCAGAGTTATTAGATTTTATTTTCTTTTTAAACGGAATGGATTGCTTTGTTGGAGCATGATTCACTGGTGATTTACATTTTATAGCGGTAGATCGATTATTATTATCTTGAATCAATTCAGTTACATCAATTCCCTTTTTTCTTTTTGCAATTTTTTTATTTTTTGTCACTAATTGAAACGGAATGGAATCTTCCGCGAAAATATCTTCAAGCTCACTTGATGAGGATGAGCTAATATTCTCATCAAGTTCTGAGTTACTAATTATTGGTACATCCAGGTGTATTGGTATTGATTGTTTGTCAGAGATAATCAAGGTTGATGAATCCCGGGTTTGTGGTAACTCCGTTTGGGTATTATCATTATCTCCTGTTTGACTTAAAGTTGGTGTTATTTTGATGTTGATATTTTCGTTATATTTTGTTGTATTTAATTGGCTCCAGCAACGATGTGTTCTCGAGTGTTTTAATCCGCATTTTTGACATACTTTGGTAGGGCAGTCTTGTATTAAATGCGATCGTTGTTTGCAATGAAAGCACTGGGGTGGTAAACCTCTGAAAGTGACGATTACTGGTGAGATGTCTGTTTCATGTACAGTTGGTATATCACTAGGTGTAACATTCTTGTTTAATGTTATGCTAAACGTCGCAATATTTAAAAATACTGGGATAACTGCATTTTTATCAAGCAGATATTTAAAGTTTGTTATTTTCCCGTATTTTGACAGAATTAATTGCAAGTCAATTTCATTAAAATCAACGTGGCAGTTTTTGATTCTTCCTTGTAGAGATAGGGGTCGCTCCATATCGATGTAACAAAGGATTCTTGAGTTCAAAAATTTAATATTATTTTTGAAAATATTCCTTTGCGTTTTATTATGGAATTCTATGCATAAATATCTATTATTAGGATGGTATAATATTTTATAAATAAATGTCCATAATTTTTTTTCAGTCAAAAGTTGATAAAATTCATCCATAGGAAATTTAAATAAATCGCATTCCGTGTTTGTAACTGCCATTATTAACGTTTTCTCGCTATGAAATTTTTGGAACGATCTAAAGAGACTTTGAGGTATGGTTTGGTTAAAATTATTTGTGTACTGAGCATATAATTCCGAAGTAATTAATTGGGTATCATCTGGTATTATATTTACATTATTTTGTTCGTCTTCGTTATCATTTTCTAGGCCTAATACTTCTGTTAAGTATTCAGTTGAATTTTGCACGTTACTGGTAATATTATCGGCATGAGATTTAACTGCTCTAGCATACGAATTATTTTCTTTTATTTGATTTTCCTTTAGATCTTGTTTGAAAAAATGTTGATTATTGTCTGATTCTTGCATAAGGTTATTAGCATTAATATTATTAGTTGTTTTCGGTAATTCTGGGAAACTGTCCATGTTTTCGATAGACTCTTGCATGCTCGTTTGAACGTTAACAGAGCCGAACGTTTTTCTAGGTTTCATTAGCTTTGCTTGCAGTTTCACTTGATTGCTAGTTTGAATTGTATTATTCGATTTATTTTGGTTATTGATTGTAATTTGAACATCTTCAGTTTGAAATAATGAATTATTATTAGACATAACAGAATTATTTGTAGGCTCACTTACGTTTGTCATTTGATTTAGAAGCAACGAGTCTTTCGACTCCATAGTTATAGAACAGATAAATTAAATCTGTCAGATTTTAAAAAAGGAAGTAGATTTTACCTACCTAATTGTTTATTCCGGTGTAATAAACTATAATGATAAAAGTATCAACCACAAGTAGACTCAAATAGTAGAATTTCAATGAAAATTTTAAAATTATTTTGGAGCCAAAACGACGTGCTTGTGAGGCATGGCGGCCATCTTGACTACTCTACTACTACTACTACTACTACTACTACTATTACTACTACTACTACTATTTAACTGGAATGAATAATTCACTAAGCTTGGCAGCCTAGCCAGACTGTGTAAATCAGGTCATTTTAGTTCACATTTTATAATCTCTTCCACTTTTAAGGAAGGCAGTGAGGGGTATTTAAACATGAATTCTTTATCAGCTAAAACTTCTATCCAGTTTCAACTCTATTAGTGATTGTATTGCCTATGTATTCAAATATAAACTACAGAAATGGTGAGAGTTAATTTGCTGTTGTAAATATAATTTTAATTAATTGAATTTTTTAATATTACTGAATTTGATCAATTTTTAGGATTTCAGTTTAAATATATTTCTCATGCAACACATTACATTTTAAAAAAGAAAATAAGCAAAAGTTAATTAATTTATCTGTTTTATAAAAATATTAAAACTTGAGCTATTCAAACAATTATTGCTTTTTTAAAAAAAAATTAAAACCATTTTATTTTTTAAAATTATATTTTTTAGTAGAATGTCTGAATCATTTATTTAAGTAATATCCCAAACAATGTTTGAATAATGAAAAGATTTCCCATGAAGTATATTCTCACATGATAATTTAAGTTTTAAGATGATTTGGAATTTTTGTTGATGTTAAATACATGATTCATTTTATGAAGAATATTAACCTTTTAATGGGTAGTTAATTTTATTGGCTGAGTGAGGTAACACTCTAAAATTTTAATTGGTCAACTCACAAACTCAAGTGTCAAAATATATTCATCTTTTAATTTATATTCACTTTAGTTTCCTTTGTAAAAAGTATGTTAATAATTTGTCAGGTTATGAAAGTGAATGAAAGTTTTTTCAAAAGTTAATTTTTATTTATAATAATAAAATATTTGATAGTGGCAAATCTAAAATGAACGTTAATAACCAACTAAAAAGTTTTGCTGATGTCAGTGATTTCTTTCTCAATTTTATGTTGCAGATAAATAAATAATTTTTACTATCTTAACTATTTTTCTATAATAATTTTATTTTTAGCATATTTTATCAAAATAATTTATAATATGTCAGAAAATATTTTTAAAATGGTCTAAAACATTCGTTTATCATTTCAAAATGATAGAAAAGAAATCGTAACATAGGAAGTTATTGACAAGTGAATTTCTTTGTTCTCAATAGTTGAGAACCAATAATCGCTTAGAATGAACTGCCTTCTACTTTTGTTAGACTTTTAATGACAGTTTTATTGATTTAAAATGGACTATTGAGAATGAACAGAATTTACAAATATTTAGAGATGCTACTGATTTAAATTATAAATTAATTTTTAAACCTATTGGAGAAAGAGGATATATTCACTTTAAATCATGCATTCCAATGATACACAAAATGGCAAGTCTGAAATCGTTTTTGCATCACAATGATAAATTATGTAAATATAAGAGTGATAAAATTTTAAATACTGAACTCTTTGCTAATGAACTTTTAAAGGTTAGTTATGACAAAAACGAAATCTTGCATACAGTAAATTTATTTAATACTAAAAAGAGGGTTTACAATGTTACCTTGGATAATAAAAATGGATATCTATGCCATTTATAAATAACATGCAATCTAAATTAATTAAGAATATATTTAAAGAAAAGTATATTTCATTTTGTGTTTCTCTGAATATTAATCAATTAATTAATAATTCTAAAAATATAATTCCTAACTTGCAAAGAAGTAATATAATTTATCAGATTCATATATATATATATATATATATATATATATATATCTGATAAATATATATTATATATATATATATATATATATATATAATCAGTCTTGGATTTATATTAAGATAGCAAATCTTCAAACTTTAATGGACCAGCTTCAATTTTCACCACTCTTTCTTCAAATACATATATTGGAGATCATTTATCTTTTGTATACAATGGAGTGGATATCAGTTATATCTGTTATATAGTCATGTGTATCAGTTGTATAAGATGGAGTGGATAGTTATAGGGAACTTGAAAATCTGAGTTCAAATTCTTTCTAATTATATCAACTTCAGTATAGACAATATATTTGCATTTATATATATCATCATCATCATCAACCATTATCAATCCATTGCTGGCTGAAGGTCTCTCCAAGTTCAATCCATTTTTCCATATCTTTAGCTTCTCTTCTCCACATCATGCCTGCACACTTTCTTATTTCATCCATCCATCTCACATGTGGTCTCTTTCAGGGTCCTTTAAATCTTTTAGAATCCAGTTTAAAATTTAAATTGTTCATCTATTATCATCTCTTCTAACAATATGTCCAGCCCAACTCCACTTCAGTCTTTTAATTTTTCAATGAGGTCAGTAACGCTTGTTTGTTCTCTTACCCCTACATTGCATTTTCAATCTCTTCTTGTTACTCACAACTTGCATCTCTCCATACTTCTTTGTGTGATCTGAAGTCTCTGTATTGCTCTTTTATAAAGTGTCCAAGTCTCAGATCCATAAGTAATAATTGGCAAAACACATTTATTAAAAACCTTCCTTTTCAAACACATAGGCATATTTCCTTTTAGTATCAAGTTATTTCTACCAAAAGCACTCCAACAAAGTTTAATTCTATGATTAATTTCATCCATTATGTTTCCATCTGTATTAATAATCTGACCATGGTATTTGTAACTGTTAACTTCTTCTAACTCATCATAATCAATCTTTATTTTCATATTTTGAGAAAATCTATTAAACATTACTTTAGTCTTTTTAACAGTTATCTTTAGTCCTACTTTCCTACTTTCATCTGATAACTCATGCAACATTTCCCTAAAGCATTATTTGCAAAAACAACTACATCATCTGCAAAATCTAAATGACTTAAATAATATTCATTTACATTCACTCCTTTAGCTTCCCATTTTAATCCACAAAATACTTCTTGCAGCACTGCTGTAAAAAGTTTTGGAGATATAGAGTCACCCTGTCTTACACCCTTTTCAATGTTGATTATTCTACTATCATTATGTAATCTAATTGTTGTTGTTGTATTTTTATAAATATTTTTTTAAAATATGACGATATCCTGGATCTACACCTTGATGATCCAATGCTTTAATCACTGAAGAAATGTTTATAGAATCAAATGCTTTTCATAATCTACAAATTCTAAGCATAATGGCAACTCATATTCATTTGTCCTTTCTATAACTTCTCTCAAAACTTGAATATGATCTACTGTACCAAACCATTTTTAAATCCAGTTTGTTCTCTCGGTTGGTACAAATCCAATTTTTTTCTGTAGACGAGTTGTAATTATCTTAGTAAAAATTTTATATAAAACTGATAAAAGACTGATAGGTCTGTAATTTCTAATATCTTCTTTATCATCTTTTTTATATATTAATATTAATACTGCATTCTTCCAATCATCTGGTACATCTTTATTATTTAGACATTTGGTATATAACTTTGCTAAAAAAAATTCTATTTCTTCACCTGCTTCTTTTAATATATCAATTATAATTCCATCATTACATGGAGCCTTCCCTTTCTTCATAAATATAATTGCATGTCCCACTTGCTTATTCAAAATTCTGGGCAATTTGAAGGATATAATAGGTATAGGAGGCACTTGGTCTTTATTACTATATAATTCTTGATAGAAATCTTCTACACATTTCATGATGTCATCTCTCTTTTTAGTAATAATGCCATCTTTTTTTCTTATTGCAGATATAAATTTCCTACCAATATCAAAATATTGTTTTATATTCTTTAGACTTTTATTCTCTTCTACATCTTTCCTTGCTAGTTCAGAATTATACTTTCTTATATCATTTTCAACTCTTTTCCTCACCATTTTACAAAATTAGAGATATTCAATCTTTTTCAATGCAACATTGTTGTATATCCTCATATTCCTTCGTTTCTTCATAAATTCTTTAGTCTCACTAGAAATTTTATTGGTCATTGTTGCTTTTTACCAGCTATCTTTGTTGCAGTTTTTAAAAGTGTATCAGTTATTTTCCTATTAATGGCGTTCAATCTGAATCATGTTCAAAATCTACTAATACTTGAAACCGATTTGTAAGTTCTAATTTAAATTTATTAGAATGTTTCTGAAGATTAGGAATATCAACTGTAAATATTGTTTTTCTTAATAATTTTTGTCTCTCTAGTTTCACATTAACATGTATCTTACACCTTACTAATCGATGATCACTTCCTGTGTTAAATTTATTAAGAACATTACAATCTTGAAATATGTATTTCCTGTTAGTCAAAATATAATCCAATTCTGCTGTACCTTCATTTGGATGCTTCCATGTCAATTTCCTTTTAACATTTTTCTCACAAAAAGAATTCATAATATAAAGTTTTTCTTTTTCTGCAAACTCCACAAGTCTGTCCTCTCTCATTTCTATTACCATAACCAAAATTTTCTACAGCATTTTCATCTTTCATTTCTTTACCAATTCTAGCATTAAAGTCTCCTATAATAATTTTAAAATGGTGTTTACTCTGATCAAAAGCCTTTTGTACATCCATATAAAAATCTTCTACTACTTCATCACTATGAGAACTTGCTGGGACATAAATCTGAATTATCTGCATTTGATATCTGCTGTTAAGTTGTAAAACTAATCTTGCCACTCTGTCTGATACACCATCAATCTCCACAATGTTATTCTTCCATTTTTTATTTTTAATGAATCCTATTCCACTTGTATTTCCAATATTTGTGCTTTTATAGTAGAGTATATGTCCACTTTTTAAATCAATTGTCTCTTTACCTTTTCTTCTAACTTCACATATAATGTCTCATTTAATATAAGACAGTTCTTCTTCTAACTCTTGCAATCTTCCTTCACTTGAAAGTGATCTGCAGTTGTAAGTACCTACATAAAAAGTCATCATCAAATGGCAGCCTGAGTCCGCAATCAGAGGATTCTTAGCACCCTCTGCCTTTGGCCACCAGCCACTGCCTTGGCTGGTGACTTTACAGCCTCCTGGGAATAAGGGCCATGATTTACTTTTGTCTGTCATGATTGTATATATTGGAAAAAGTATTCTTAAACTCGGAGGTAATATATATATATATATTGTAACTGCCCCCTCGATGGCTTCTGTGCCGAAAGCACAATAATGTCACTCCTATGAATCTGCTGTGTTCTTGCGTCTGGGGGGTTACATAATGTTCGGTGAAGATAATTTCAAACACATATACACGTACGCTTTTATTTATTTATACCTAAATTCGGATCGAATCCAAGTAGTAGGCGCCAGGAGAACTTTACAAGAGTCCGCCACGTATGTGCATAAGTTCACTCAACTATATCACAAAACATGCCCGTGCATCACTCCAGTCGGAAGCAGGAAACGAACACAGCCAATATCACCTTTCAAATTATATCGCATATGTGACCTTTCAATCATGATCAATCAAACTTATCGTATTAGGGCCCACCCTATATCCCACAGAACAAATCAATCAAAGCTTAATATTAATCTAAGAAAGGTATGATAATATAACATAAGTTTAATCAAATCCCAACACCAAAAAATATCAAATGCATTCATTCATAACAAAAACACATTGGATCACTCCAACACTCATTCCCTATCATATAAATGTGAATTGAAATTCCAATCTATCAATAACAAAATGCTAATTAAATAAATGGTTTATTTGAATCTATTTAATAACAATTTTATGCCGGTATATGACTGGCAAGCCGAGATAAATTAACTACAGAATTAAATGAGACTTCACACATATATTAAAGGATGTTTATTTGTAGACAAACTTATTCTGGTTAAGTTCTTGAATCATTCATTTATGGTCGCGAGTAATTTTATCATTTAGCTAAATGTTTTTTTACTAGTTATTGTTTTTAAAGTTTATCTACTCTGGTGCATAAGTGAGTACGATTAATTTAAAGATAGCTACCTGTGGAACGTAGACAGCCAGTAAGAAGGATCCTGAGCGATGATTTCTTCTTTAACTAAGCATTCTGGCAATTGGCGAGGTCTCAACAGCGTGTGTGGTCCTTAGGTGAAGTTTCTCTGGTGTTACGAGCATCCTAGGGGCAATCAGCTGAATGGAGCGTGGAGGTCCGGTGATCAAGCCGCGAATTTTAGGTTCAGCAACGCATCTCCATTATACTATTATACGAAAGTTAGATCTTATTTCTACTGGTAAAAAGAAACTTTCTTTACCAAATCAGCAACTTAATTATTCCAAGCACATCGGTGATTCTGCTAAATCTTTTTTTCTTTCGCAATTTTTACCTTGTAATTTCTCTCTTCTCCCCCCTCACACCTTGAATTTTTTTCATCCAATCTCCCCCTTGCACCTGTGAGTCCCTTCATCCAATAGGTCCATCGAGTATTAACTTAATTCAGCGATATCTGGGATCGTTTGCACCACTTTGGAATTTAACTCAATTTGGCCATTTTTCAGGCATTGTTTAGCTGGAGACAGAAGTCTGGGTTGTACAATAGCAGTGTACACTTTTTCTCACTTCGGTTTCTAAATTCGGCTTATTTTATCTAGACCTTACCGACATATATCCGGCTTATTGTTTCATTTTTACTAATTTTACATTTACTAATTACCGCCCCCCATTGAAAATAATTTTAGATCGCTTGGAATTTCAGAACATGTTGCAACTTAATCAATTCATTTTCTCTTTATGTTCAAACATGATTTAAATGACTTAATAGAATGTCAAACCTGTGTTCAATCATTCATCTTTCTTTTTTAAAAAAAAAACAAAAAAAAAACAAACAAACTTACAACTAATGATTACATATTTATTCTCAAAAACAACAAAATAACAAGAAAAACTCTTTTACTCTTATTTCAATAAATTTGACAGGTACTCTTATATAGCTGCGATCGTGTTCTAGAAACGGGTGTTTCTCATTCATTATTAAAGCAAAACCTTTTTTTTTAAAGTTTTGTACCTGTCATTCATTTCGTCAATTGCATATATATTTAATCTAACATCATATGCCTGGATTCAAATCCCATGTAACGCTATTCCGTTACAATATATATATATATATAATTATTCAAAACAATACAATAATTAATACAGTAAAAATATTTTAAAAACAAATATCTACCACAATTTACTAGAAGTACTTTCCACTGTGGTAGATATTTGTTTTAAAATATTTTTACTGTATTAATTATTGTATTGTTTTGAATAATCATATATATTTTATTATAATTGGAATACAGACATTGATTAATAAATTACATATATATACTGGCCACAATATGCTGCATTGGAGAATAAAATAATAAAATGTAATTAATAATTAAAAATATATTTAAATAGGATTTCATGAAATAATGATACATGCTCTATCAACGGCAAATAAAAATGCCTATTGTAGTGAAATTTTATAAACAATGTCCTCAATCATTATTAACTGCTGTTGATAACTGATATATCATTGTTACACTGTCTGAACTCGAGGATTTGCTCACATTAATTAAATAAATGAATATTTTGTAGTCGATAAAAATAATATTTGCCTGAAATAATACATGAGTTATCAATAGCAATTAAAAATGTTCTCCAGCATTTTTATAAAATGCATTGCAATGGTCACTTTTATCTGATGTTGATAACTTAGACATTATTACGTCACATAAATATTATTTAAATGTATTTCAATTAGCAATTTGAAGATGATGATGAGGGAGATTGTAAGGAACATATTTATATTTCTCTGATGAGTCCAATTATTTATGTTATGCTTTAGAGTGAAAGTATTAAGTTAAATGATTTTATATATTATTCATTAGCTTTTTATATGTAATAAAAATGAGATTACACTAGCAGTTGTTAAATGACGAAATTTAGAATGGAGTTTCTATATACTTTCTTAATGGCATGACATCACACATGCCAGAAACAATTGTTATAGCATTTGAGATGTAACTAAGACTTTTCGAGATAACAAGTTTTGTGGAGTGTTTTTTTTTAGTAATAGATGCTAAAATTAGAACTGCTACATTAAAATAAAAATAGTATCTTAATTTTCAATATAATTTAAATTTCTATCGTAGGGACCTTTAAATAAGTCTCACAATCAGTTCGACCTATAAGTGCAGTTATAAAGCGGTAGACTTAAGGCTGTAAGCTAAAAATTCTAATATTGATTCTCAACTAATGCACAAAAAACCTGAATTTAAACTAACTGAATAGAACTATTATATGATCTGTCTTTCATTAGCATTCTCAGAAGTCATGTGAACTTCTTCCATGACGTCAGTGAAATTAACCATATAATTATTATTTGAGACCTGATTGTTTTGATAAAATTAAATACGTTTTGTAAAGTTATATAGACACTTATTTTTTTAATTGCTTTTTGAAGAATATTAACTTTCAAAATCTTTCGCAATCATATTCATCTTATTATCAATTATATGTAAATATATGTTGTGTACCAACAATATTAAACATAGCTGATTTATATATAACTTTTTAAAAAAGATTTTTTTATACGACTAATTAATATATGTATATACTCGTGACAACAACAAGATATAACACAAATAAAAAATAAAATGTGTATCGTAATACTATTTGTTAAAAATTGAGTACATTTTATCATTATTTTACATCAAAAGTAGATCCCTTTTAGTAATACCTTAAAGTGTAATGAAATTTGACACTATTAGCAATTGTTTTTTCGGTAGAATGAAGAAACATGTATTTGTCTGTTAATTTTAAATCTATTGAGTTTCATATGAATTTGATATCAAACAAGCTACAAATTTAATTGTATAAGAGTTGTTTTTCTTCTCTCTCTTTTCGCAATCAGAAAAAAATTTGATCTTACTTTAAACAAAAACAGAATTGATGGTAAAAAATTACAGTATTTTAAGTCAGATCATATGAATGAAAGAAAATGCAACATATATATATATTATAAAACAAGTTTTGACCTGGGACGACTGAGTTCAATATAAAATGAATCTTGGGGCCATATATCTTTCTTCAGCTCACTTTATTCATATAATGTAAAACAGAAGTTATATATATATATCATTAACAGCCACTCATAAACAAGGTAGCCATTCTAATGTGATAAAAAAAAGAACTAAAACATTAAATTGGAGTTCTAAAATGACTATTCATATAAATCCATGAAAATCAAATATTTTACTTGTATATTACATAGAATCTTTAGTCTATTTATTTAATATATTCTGATGCAACCTTTTAACTTCTCCAGTGGATTTTATTTGTAAAATATTTCAACATTTTCCCTAATTATTGCTCTTCAACAAAAGCAATTACTATTACATTTCTTTTAGATAATCGTTGTACAAGGCAAACCGCGCTAAAATTCATAATAAATACTTTTTGTTCTTCCATTCATTTGCTTCACAGACCAAATCCAAATATCAAGCTTTTATAATTATATATTCAATAGTACCATACTAAAAGGAATGAAAGTCATGTAACTTATCTTATGATCTTGCTGACAAGTTTTTAGTGTATTAGAGAAGAAAGTATAGTTTAATGAAAGATGTTTTGAAGAGAATGGTGAGTGAAATCCAGAAGAAAAGAAGGAATATATTGACAATGTTGGGAAAAGTTATTTGGAATTAAAGAGCTGGTCAATGAAAAGAATGAAATGGAAAAATTGATGAAATGATATTACTAGTGTCTGGATCTGTCCATGAGCCAGAATACAATTGATGAGGACAGAGAATAATCAAATGATTTGTTTTTCTAATGCTTTATGTTACATTAATAGGGGATTCAAATTTCACTTTCTGCTAGTAAATTGAGTAGAATAAAAGTTTTATAAGCAACTAATTCAATTTTAATAATTATATCTCATAGATGATAAAACTATATATATATTAACTTGTTAAAAGTAGCAAAAGTACAGCTGCTTTACAGGCAGTTGTCCCAGATTAGCGGGTTCGCTTCCCGGCTGATGCTATGACACATGAGAAAAAAAATTCAAATCTTATTTTCTTTTTAAAAACTATCAATATATTTAAATTGAATGGCATTCTTAAATTGACAATATTCAACACTAATATTTTATTTTATCATTGGTCTTAAAAATGTTGCATATTAATTGCTAAAACAAAGTTTTAGTAAAAATATTGAAAGGTTTAAGAGCATTTGTAATTTTCTTTTAAATTGTCTGAAACAGAACAATCATCAGCATACTGCAAATCTAGCAGCCAAAACTGTGAAGTTCAGCCCCCCCCCCCCCCTTTAGAAAATTCAAATTGAAATTTCTATAATCCAACTTTAAATGCAGCTTGTGAAATTGTCGACAATCTGTTTCAAATACCACATCATTAAAGTGGAAAGTAAAGATGAACACATATTTTTGTTTAATATTTGCTTTCAACTCAAATGTTTACATTTTTCTCCGATAGTAAAAATACTTATGAAAAATTTCAATAAACAATTAATTCTAACTATTTGAATTAAGCTAAATAAATGTCTTGCCCAAATCAGTAAAATCAATGTATATATAATTAATAAATTAATACACACATATAATTATACTTCTAGGTTTATATATGCAGATATATATATATGTGTGTGCACGCATATTATAAGCACACTATATTTATATATAAACAGAAGTAATAATTAAAAAAAGACTTGATAAAGTTAGCATTTATTATATATATAATGTTTATTTGCAATTAAATAACCACTCTCAGTTTATTTAATAATATACTTAAATATTGTCAAAGTGAAGGTTTTCATGGGTGAAATATTTACTATAATTCATAATGGCTTCCATAAACAATCATGTAGAATGTTAAAATATATAATTACCGATGTTTCGATAAAATAATATTTTCCTATCATTAGTAAAAATATTACTGTCATTGCGATGATATAGAAAATAGTAAAAAAAATAATTTAGAATTGTTGAAGAAAGTAGAAACATGAAGTTATAGAATAAATTAATGATTGTACTTTATCCAATGAGTACAAATAAAAAGTGTTAATGAAGATTTATTGTATTCATAAATTTAGTTGATGTTTTTTTATTAATTTGTATTAAAAGAAACTCTTCCATATAGATGATAGTTTGATTGTTTATTATATATATTAATATAATTCATCAAGAGCTATATGATTTTTAAAATATTTAAATATTCTTTTATGATGATTGATACCTCTGGTATTACTATTTGAGATTAACAAGGACAGATGTCTCATCAATCTGCATTAACCAATTTAGTGAACCCATTGATCTTTATATCTGAGTCCTAGATCTAAAAAATATCATGGTCTTTCTTTTTTTCAAATGTTTGGTAGTTTTTTTTTTAAAAAGTAATGGAGTACATATGTGAGTGAATGTTACTTTATATATATCATTACAAGCCAGTCAGTTAACAATCCCAATATCAATAACAATGAACATTTTCCAAACTGTTGCCAAGGTAACCTTTTAACAATAAGGTATTGTTAAAAGGAGATTGCTTTGGCAACAGTTTGGAAATTACTTATTGTTATTGATATTGTGATTCTCTAAGTGTTGTCTGATTTTCTGTGATTACTTATAAACCCATTTAGCCTTGAGCATGATTACACTTATTATTTATATATATATTTCATTTATGATAGCTAGATCGATTACATTTCTCATTTATGCTTTTAATTAACGAGTTTTTTTAGAGCTTACTTATGTATTTGAGTTTTGGATACTCAAAAAAGAAAAGAACGTGAAAAAACTTCAGACTATATTGCAAAGTATAAAAAAACACATTTGAAATAAAAATGAGAGCAGAATATAAAATATGTGTTGCAAAAAATCACATCTCTTAACATCGTTATAAACACTAAGAAATTGAAATATGATTGGCTGAAAAGCAGACAGTAGATAATCAACTGAAGATTTAAACTAAATCCCACAAAATGTAAAAAAAAAAAAAACTAAGAAAAGATAGCATATGAGATGAGAATAAAAAATATTTGTTAAGAAATAACTATAAATTAGAAAGTCAAGACTAAACATGATGAGAACTTAAACATGAACTGACAAAAAATGAAATTATATATATATATATAATCATAAAACTCTGAAATAAACTCTACAATATATCACATTTAACGAGATATTATTTTATATAACGCTATGTTTTTTTATGTAATAGTAATATTAGCAATTAAACCAATGCACATGCGCTTTAAAGATAAATTATAAATGAATACTCTTTTTCCAGACATGAGATATATATAGTATTTTAGAAAGAATGGAATGAATCCACCCATTCTTTCAACCCAAACGTTTATGTATGGGCAAATTTTAAGTGTGTTGAATTAAGAGTGTGAAGATGTTATACGATCACTTTAAATAACATTTGTTATGTTTGAACAATGTCACTTGTGAAATCTTTACAATTTATGAACCATCATTCTTTTAGTTGAAATTAAACATATATAATGATATATCATATTAAAAAAAGAAAGGTGTAAATGGTATAATATATCATATACCATTATAAAAAATAAATAATAATTATAGTCAGCTTATATCATGTATATCATTATAAACAGCATTTAACAATTAAAATTAAAAAATCAAAACAAATATCATTAAAATCCCAGAACATTAACATTCTCACATAAATGACCAACTTTCCATAATTTATGTTTATTAATATAATTATGTTGATTACTTAATAAGTTGTCTGCCTTATTTATAAAATATGACTCTTTCATTTGTCTTCACATATAAAATTAAAAAACCATCAAAGAAAAAATTCCATTGCAAATAACAGAATTTTCAGCAAATACAGATTTAAATCTGTCTAATCATATTTCATGTACTCTGAATCATAATTATAACACAATCTATTAAATACTATTGTTTTAAGTGTGGATTCCTTCTTGTTTTTATAGTTATCCTATGTAAACAAAATGTTTCTGGTAAGCAATCTATGTTTATGCGGAAATTAAAAACTAACACACCATTTGAATTTACATCACCAGTAACATTAATTCCTACGATTTTTGGCAGTGAATACTATTTGTACTAACATGCATTAAAATGTTTTGTCGATTGTACATGTAGCTTATATATCAGCAGTGATGGGGTTGAACTGTCCTCTATGAATATTGAGTTCTAATCATCATTTACTCAGGATTAAACATTATAGGACAAAAAAATGAATTAAACAATTTTACAGTAGATATATTTATTAATTGTTGACTAAGAAAAGGTTTTATTCAGTATATTATTGGTTAAAGGAGGTTTGCCTTAACAACAGTTTAAAAATGTCTAAGTATTGATTGGCTTTTAATGATTATTTAAAAACCCATTTAACCTTGGGCATTATTACATTTATTATTTAAGTAATACTTTAGCTGCAATTTGAAAATTATAATTGCCGTTTGTAATGTTATAATTGACTATTTATTAGTCTGCATTCAGATTAGGTTTTATTTACCTGTTCAAAGAGGTTTATTTAAACTTCCTTGTATCAATAACTTCAATCTCTGTGGTCAAGTTGCAATCTTTAGTGTCTGTATAAATATATTGGACCATTAATAAAGGTGGGGTACCACTTTTATTGTTAAAAAAAAGTTGTCTTGACAACTGTTTGGAATTGTTGATTGTTATTGATATTGGTATTGTCTAAGTATTGATTGGCTTTTTATAGACAATGTTTAGTATGCTTTCAGCATGTGAACAGGTCAAAAGTATAATATATATATAGACAAGATATATCATGCTTTCAGCATGTGAATAGGCCAAAATAATGTTTAGCAATATATATATATATAGGTTTAGCATGCTTTCAGTGTGTGAATAGGTCCAAAGTATGTAGACAAAGTTTAACCTACTTTCAGCATGTGAAAAGGCCAAAAGTATGTTCAACCATTGTCTGCATACATATATTGCATAAAATCTCTTCTTAGCCAACATTAAAAATTTTGAAATAAATCAATTACAATTTAGCACAAGAATAAAAAAAAATATATTTTTTTAATATTATTCTTTTTTGTAATACAAATTTAAAATCTAATTACTTGGTATTTTAAATATTGGTGAGATGTGATTTATCAAAAAAAATTCTACTTTTTAAAAAAATCTTTTACTGTTATTAGTAATAAAGCACAATGTTTATGATATATATAATTGGATTTATTTATAATAAAGTAATATAAAAATATTACAGTGATTACAAAAAATATATATTTATAATTAATTATACACAACACATAATTTTATGCCTTTTTCAATGTTAAACATTAACTTGTTTTATTTATTAATATATTTTACATCCAAAGTGACAACTATTGTTTTATAATAGAAATAAACATATAATAATAAATGAAATAAAATAAAATATAAGTAAAAATAAAATTATATGACATTTAACATTGTTAGAAATTAAATGAAATAAATTAATTATATAACAAATAAAAATATGACCAAAAACATACTCTATATAACTTTAAATATATTACCTTCTTATATAATTTTGTCTAGCTATGAACTGAATTTATTTAAGTTTTATACATTTTTTCACAATTATTTTTCTTATGCCCAAGGTAATATATTCCATATATTTATCTTCAATTTGGATCATTAATGTTGTTTAAATGTTTAATATCTTAAAAACATTTATTTTATGTCATGTGTTAAATAGTGAGTGTATAAAACAGATTTATCATCTCTTCTATTAATATCAAAGAAATTAAAAAAAAAAAAATCTTTTTCTTATCAACAACTTTATTTTCTTATATTCTTACTGAACATAATTGAATCATTATATTCTTTGTCTCTTTCATCTGTTTTCCTGTATGATCATAGTAAATCATGTTACATATGTCACAATTAAATTTTGTATAGAATTTATTTTTTATATTTTACACAGACTTTATTATTTTATAATTGCATATTAATTTTTCCAGACTTTTACTATTTTACCATCCAATATTTATATATTTATCAATATAATTTTTCTTTTTATTAATATATTATATTATGAATATTTGATTCATCTTTATTCAAATTATTGTTATTATAATTATAATAAGTTTGCATCAAAATATTATTATTTAGTATAGATTTTTTACAGTTAAAAATATATTTTTAATATTTTGGGTGTTACTTCTATAATGTTTATATAAGCCAAAAAACATCACATGATCACCATTTCTTATGGTTGTCCTTAACTGTTATTAAAACAGGCAAAACTCTCTATACCCATTGCCATTCAGTGCAAGCCAGAGTAATCAATGGATGCCCAAAGGCTTGTGCATAAAATCCCTATCTAGTGTCTACTCATCCAATATCTTTAGACTAGTTTCTGGCTTGTGGCCTTCATCAGTGAGAAGTGCTTAAGAGCATTGCATCTTGACCTTAGGATTTCAGATCCAAGGCTGCTCACTGATGAAGGCCACAAGCCAGAAACTAGTCTGAAGATTGTAAATGGGTAGGTACTAGATGGGGATCTTATGCACAAGCCTTCTGGCATCCATTGTTTATTCAGGCATGTACTGAGTGACAATACATATAGAGTTTTTCCTGCTTTAGTAACAGTTAAGAGCAAGCATAAGAAATGATGATCATGTGAAGTTTATTGGCTTAAAACCAATCCTGCCTAATAGGATAGTGATGGATATGGTTATTAAAGAACCAAATACACCGAAATGTATAGGTACTGAACTGAGTTAACATCTATATGGTTATATAAGCCAGTGAGCTTGGATTGAAAATATTATGGTGTTTTCAATTTAAGTCTCATAGTTTTGTAGTTAAGTAGGGATAAAAGGTGGCTGCTGGAGGGTTGCATTAGAACATAAGGTCTAGGTGCAGTGCTCTCAGATACAAAGCTCTTCACTGATGAAGGCCATAAGCCAGAAACTAGTCTGAGGATATTGGATGAGTAGACACTAGATGGGGATTTTATGCACAAGCTTTCTGGCATTCATGGATTACTCTGGCTTGCACTGAGTGGCAATATGTGTAAAGAGTTTTGCCTGTTTTAATGTTTATATAATTGAATAAACTAATTCTTTGACAAATTAGCAATATTTTTATTTGTTTTATATTTATCATTTCTATACTTAAAATTTTTAATAATTGCCATCTTTGATACTTACATTACAGTACATTATTATACATTCACCTTTAAAAAACAGTGTAATGCATTTTCTATATTTTTATTTTTGATGATTAATTCATTCATTAAATATATAGTAAATTGTTTAATTAAAGGGGATTTGAACACAGACTTTTAAGCTTCCTTCAGGCATCCATTCCATCTTATATAACCAGTTTAGTTAACACAATCTATTTTCAAGTCTTATTTAATACATAATTTGTCTTACTTTTTTTTTTCAATTTTTTTGTATAAATGTATAAAACATTTGCCATCAAATATGAAAATAACTTAATAAAATATATATACTGTAATTTTTTGTAAAAAGATATTGAATATCGTTTTTATGCTAATAATATGAATTAAAAATTAGCAATCTGTTAACTATCTCAATTTTTATTTTGGGTTTATAAAAAATCATTAAAAACCAGTCAATTCTTAGACAATCCCAATATCAATAACAATCAACAATTTCAAACTGTTGTCAAGGCAACCTCCATTTAACCATAAAGATGGAATCCATTTATTGTTAAATGAAGGTTTCCTTGACAAGATTTTGAAATTCTTGAATATTATTGATATTAGATTGACTAAGTGTTGACTTGTATTTAACAATATTATAATGTATGAAAAATATTTAAATATTTTATGAAATACCCCAAATTGTATTATAGTTTTCAAAAATATTTATACTAAAAAGTAAATTAATTGCTTAAAGAATACTGACTTTGCAAATTGCAAAATTTAATTCTAGTTAATTTTGTATTTAATATTTCCTGCTGTGAGTGCATGTGTGTAATAATAATACATACAGTGTACATGTGCACATAAATATAATTTTTAATTTATTTGATATGTGCAGTGCTTCTATTTCAGAGAATAGTACTAATATTTTGGTTGGTTTTTATTTGCTACCATGACTGCAAATAGCAATCATATAATTCAGCTATTGATAATTTTATCTGGCACAAAAGTTATTAATTGGGTTAAAAGAGAAGACAGTGATAACTCATTTGATGATCTCTGTGTAAAAACATTGCTTTGTTCAGTTTTATTACTGCAGGAACATCATTTTGAGATTCCAATGACTTCTCTAATAATTTTCTGATAAATTATATGACATCTGAATAAGATTTCACTGCACGTTGAATAATATTATGGTTATTACTGCTAGTTGAATAATATTATGGACATATAAAAACTAATAAAATTAGTATTGATGATAGTAATTGTTTCAACTGTTTAGCTCTACTAGAACTATGCATGATTGATTGGTAATCATGCAAGAACTCTTACAAATCCCAAAAGCAATATTGTGGTCTTATGATCTTGGATAAAATAAATCCTTGGTCTTTGGCATAAAATATTTTCAATGTTTCAATTGGTAGTTATAACTATTTCAATATTGTAATGCATTAAAATATGACTGATTTTGTCTCTTATATATAGGAAATGAAAGCTTTATTTGTAGATATCTTATTATTTGACTAAATTACTTTTTTTCTACAAAATTTTATCAGAGATTAAAAATGCTGGCAAGAAAAAAGAATTACTGATAATGATTAGGAGTGCTTTCAAATTTCCATTATTAATGTGATCACAAAGTAAAAAAAAAATGATTGTTTCTATTAACAATTTTCATTCACATCTCAATTTAATGATAAACAAAGAAATAGAGAGCTAATTTTCGCATAAGGTAAGAAATGTTTTCTATCTACTGCCACCTTGTAAAGAGATGTAATCATAAATATATAATCAAAGACATATGAAAAAGATCTATGCTCCCCAAGATGCAATTAAACTGTAGATTGTGGTCTGGGCCTACTGATGAGTGATGATTCAGCACAAAATGTGCATCTTGGGGATCATACATTATGTCTTTGGTCATATATTTATGATTACATTCCTTCACAAGGTGTTAAAAGTGGATCAAAAACATTCCCTATCTTGTGTGAGAATGGTGTAATGAAAATTACACTATAGAAATATTATTCATTATTGGATAATCTCTAATCTAATGAGTGACCAATAAATATTATTAAATGGAGGAATGCCTTATATTTACTGATGTTTTAATTTTAAAAACGTAATAATTTTCTAAAATTCTTTTTTTGAAGTATACTACATGCATATATTTAGATGTATCTTTCTATCACAATCCCACCCACTTTTAAAAAGGAGTTACTATTTAATGATGTTGCTAAATTGTTTCTTTTTTTTTAAAAAAGTTTTACTATTAAAAATGGTTCTCTTTTATAAATCTTGTATTAAAAAAAAGGAGGAGAGTGCTAGCATTATTTTTTAAAATACAGCATCGAGAATATAAAGCAAAAAGCAGTACAAATTCCGTTTTTATTTATGTTTCTCTATTTGCATTTTTGAAATTTCTCTTGTTCATTTAATTTGTTCGGATTAATAAAATTGCTACATAGTTTTTAGAGTATTTGTGGCCAAATATAATAGTGCTTATGTATACTTCAGAAGATTTGTATATGGCTGAGAGTAGAAAACAATGGAAACCTTCAATTAAGAAAACTGCTGAAGTTTTTCTAAAATAGTTTCCTCCAAAAATAAATTGTTTTAAAAACTTATATTTGTTATATGTTTAAACTTTTTTTCCCGTTTTTAATGTATAATTATTATAAGTTAATAATTTATTCTTTTTTGCTTTATATTTTCTTTTTTTATCTGTCAATTTTGGTTCTTGAATATATGTAGTCAAGGAAATGGAAAATATTTAAAGATTGTTCTAATGAAGCTTTAGTATATTATTTTTTTAAAAGTTATTTTATAATTTTTTATTCAATTTATTGAAAATAATTCTCAGAATGCATAACTTTTTTTTTGTAAACCAAAAGTGTAAAAAAGTAACAATACAAAATAACAGATGAAATATCAAAATATCTTTAACTAATCTATAACTTATTGTTTGAAGATGTTTTTCAACTCTTATTTGATATATGGATTCCACTAATTCTAGATCCAACTATTCTAAATATTAAAAAAAGCGATATAAACACAAATTTTATTTTTAATTTATTTTACTAGTAACAATGCTGTGTGAATTTCAATTACAATTACAGCCACAGACCGGTTTAATGCTAAATTAAACATATATTTTTATTTATCAGATAATGGCATACACAAGATCATAAACAATCTATCAGGCTGTTTGACATTATAGTTTTAATTTTATATAAAATTTAGTATTTTTTTACATTTTCAATCTATATGAATGTTATCCTGCTTTTAGATAAGAAACTTCACATATGTTTTCTTTTTTGTACTAAATATATTTATTCATAAATTCTATGAATATTAAAACATTTGAATTTATAAGAAGTGATCTCTTGATGAAATTATGCATTTATATCTAAATACAGTTTGGGAAAATAACTCAATTTTGTTTTTGTTTAAGGGTATCAAAGTACCGTTAATATGAACCATTTCGTCAAATCATTAATCAAAGACATTATATGTTTATGATAATATCAAATTAAACTTCAAATGTAACAAGAAAAGAAATAAGCCAATACTGACTAATTTCAAAGCAATTTATGAATGAGTCTCTTTGGTTGCATAAATGTAAGTATAACTTAAGTAACATTTTGTGAAATAAAGTCATTTTTTTAACAATAGCAAACAAGTGCTATTCTTTTTTTGATGTGTTATAGCATCGGCCCGGATGCGAACCCGCTAACTCGAGACAACCGCTTGTAAGACAGTTGCGCTGACCTCTCGACCACCAATGCTTGACAAAGAGCTATTTTAGATCTCAGTTACATATGTATATTTTTAATTTTAGGGATTTTTTTTATCAACAATATATATTTTTCTGACACATTACACACTTTTATTCTGTAAATTAATTTATTATTTAAAGCGTTTTTTTTTATATTTATTTTATCAGTTTCACTTGAATCTCTAATTTCTTTTTTCTCCTTTCAGCACATTAATACTTATTCCTGCTGTCTTCATTAAGGTATTTAATTGTTTTTTAATTCAAGTCAAGTTATTTCAGCCATTACTAATTATAATGAATGAGTTCTCTGTTTTTCTTTTTCTTCCTCAATTTAAAAACATTTTAAACTTAAATCTTGCTGAAATGATAGAATAAATAAAATGACCTATTTAAAGAAACAACTATTTATCTTTTCCCCAACTTACTTAAATTTAAAGATTATTAGAGGAAATTTTTTTTTAGAAATCCTAGTTTTAATTCATCTTTATTTCTCTGCTTATATAAAAAAAAATTGTAAATAGAAAATACAACTGTAGTTTCATTTTTTTATTTATTTATAAAATCCTGTTTTAAAAATAAGCAATCAAATCACCATAATTATTTTCCATAGTATTAAAAAAATCATTTAACATATATATATATTTAAATTAATAAAATTAATTTGGCTTTTATTTATTTATTTTGAATGTATTTAAATTAATTATTTTACAGATTACGAAAAATTAGCAGTAAGTTTTGTTTTGTCGGAATCTGTCATTATTATGCTAAACATTAAAAACGTGTTGCAAATGGTAATTTTTAAAATTATGTTTTAAAAAAAAATTATTTTCTACTTGTCTAATAAATTTGTAGAAGATCGACGTGGTATATATCTATTATTTTATAAATTATTATTTAAATTATACAGAGGCAAAACTCTCCAACCAATAGTGCCAGTTGTGATCATATGATGTTTAGCTGTTTTATTTTTTATTTACATATACAATTTTTCATGTATCCACATTGTTACCACATGCAAGTAAAAGAAATAATAAATAAAAATTAAAAAACTGAAAATTTGTAAATTTGTATTTAGAATTTTTTTACATGTACCAACCATATTATGAAACGTTTTCTTCATCTTTAACTGTCAATCTGTTATGTGGTTACAATCATAGCGAATGAATTACAGTATAATATTACTACTATAAATGATCAAATAAGAAATCTTTTTGAGATGGCTTTTTTCCCCCATGTGTCATAGCATTAGCCAAGAATTGAACCCACTAACCTGGGACAACTGCTTCTAAAGCAGCTGTCGCTGACCTCTTGACCACCAATGCTTGATGAATGACTTTAAAACATAAACTTAATGGCAACAACAATTTTATATGACAAAATAAAAATAACCAATATACTTAATGTATTCATTACATCTAGACTGAATTATACACATACGAATGTGCTCTTTTTTTTTAATTATTTTTTATGTAGTCTTTTTCATTACTATACTATGTTTTCATTGATTAGTTTTATTCTCTTAATGTGTATAATTTCTAAATCAAATTGTATATTAAACAAATTTAATTCATAAATGCCATAAGTAATACTTATACATATTTTAGTTCAAGAACAATTCTTCAATTAAATACCCAAATGATTTTAAATTATTAACAATCTGAGAAAGGCTTCATTTTATTAATGAGGTATCTATATTATTTTTGTGTTTGTGATTTTTATAGATGCTTTATGTTATGTAATTTTATGATTAAAGAATATCATAAGTATTTTCCTGAAGGTTTGTGATGATGATGTTTTAGTTGTATTTATGTTAGACTGTTTTTATTATCTAATCTGAATATTGAATGTTTTTAGAAAAAAATAACTTTATTTAAATATTCTAAATACATTCCACTGTTAGTAACAACACATCAATATGCACAATGTTTTGAGTGGTATTATTCTCCCTCTTCTTCAGATCTTGTTGGCCTTAATAGTGATAATATTAGCATGGAAATCAAAATTGGACCCTTAGATTCTTTGAGTATTGAATTTTAAGGTAATGCTCTAACCAATTAAACCACCTTGCCAAAGGCAGTATCATAGATATGTTTATATATGATTACTATCTATGGATTTAGAGTATCTATGCAAAGGACTTTCAGTGATATGGCTCTAGTTCTAGAAAGGGTTATATAAATATGGGTATGAAATAGAATCAGCACATACCACTAACTGTCAAATATAAATGTTTATCACACCTCAGTGCTATTGCTGAAAGAAATGTAGCAATAGGGTGTGATAGATATTTTATATTTGAATTTTCAGCTAGTGATATGCACATTCTACCTTATATATATATATATATATATAGGTAGATATGTATAATATATAGTATGTATATACTTATGTTATATATATATATATATATATATATATAACATAAGTATATACATACTGATATGTTAGGTTTGAATAAATAAAAAAAAAGTAGATTGGATTGAGAAAATATAAGATAATAGGTAAATATGATTTGTATCAGGTGAAGAGAGTTTGATAAATAATAAAATAACTATAACAAGCTAGGAAATGCAATTACAAGGTGTAAAATAACAGATAATTGCATGAGAAAGAGGAGGAATAACATGCTAAATTAATGATATTAATTAAAATTAATTGTTAAGTATAAGTAAAAAGATAGTGGTCAAATTAATGAATAACATGATTGAAATAAATCAAGATACTGCCAAATCTCTAGTGCTCATTAAATACTTAACCGACAGTCAATCAGACATCAGGGATAGCTGTCCAAATGACATCCAAACCCAAACACACAACAAAGATTTTACGAGAAAAGAGTGGCCACCCTTTTCACACCTTTTCTTTCTATATATCTAAGCCAGTTGTAAGCATTTAGATTTGAAAGGTTGAAGCTTTAAATATATTCACAATTAACTCACTGAGTCTAAATCATAAATGTACAATGCGAAATCCTATGATTTATTACGAAGTAGTTTTGAGAATAAATAACACACAGTAAAGTATGTAAGTAACATTTTAATTTGCAATTAATATTTTAAGTAGAGAAAGGGTGGCCACCCTTTTCTTGTAAAATCTTTGTTGTGTGTTTGGATGTCATTTGGACAGCTATCCCTGACATCTGAGTGGCTGTTGGTTAAGTATTTAATGAGCGCTAGAGATTTGGCAATATCTCTATTTATTTCAATTTTCAACTATCTGTGTTTTGCAAATTAAAATATTATTTGAATAACATGGTTTAAATTTTTAATAAGGAACAGAAATTCAATATGGAACAGATATAAAGAGAGCAATAAATGACATCAAAGGAGACATTACAGGATCAAGAATATAAAAACCCACTGTTCCACATTAAACAGAGGATTGATATGAAGATGTTCATGAAGAAAATATTCCAAAAAATTCAAATTGAACTTCAAGAAATGCACAAAATAATAATGAAAGGTTTTTAGGAGAATCAACAAAAAAACGATGACAAAAATGCAAATTGTATTCAGAAAGATACAGACAGAAAACAAAAAATTTATATGGAAGAAAAGTTTGGGAAAATAATGAGCATTATCAAAGAAAAGATGGTGATCAAGTGCATAATCAAGTGGAAACTATAGAAAGAAAACTAAGTGTAGATTTAAAATAAATTGCAAACAATGCTGTAAATAATAATACAAGTGAAATGTAAGTAAATATGCAAAACATGATGGAGACAATTGAGCATTTAGAAGTGAAACAGGCATTTAAAAAATTATAACAATGAAGATGGAATTTGAGACATAAAAGTGTAAGAAAATTGTTATTGGAGGAACACACAAGAAAAGATGGATGAAATCCAGAAAGTGGTCATTGAAATTTAAAAAAAGGGATATTTTACCTCAATACATGAAATAAAAATAAATATTAATAATGATCACTCAAATAAATATAGTATGTATGGTGAAACCTTGGACAATATTAAAGAGAAAGTTGATGTCTTCATTATGAGAGAGTAATTTGATGATGAATGTAATGAGTCAAAATGGAAATTGGATGTCAAATGTGATGATGAAAAAGAATTGAAGGGACACTTTATTGATCCAAATCTTAATGTAAAGGTTGCAAATAATTATGTAAAAGAGACTAAAACTAAAGTGATTAAAATGGAAAGGGGTTCTGATAATCAAATGTAAAAGAATTGGATGATGAAGGATATTTGAAGAAAATTAAAAATAAAAAGCTTTGCATCATAAAACATACAAAAAAACTATGAATAATGTAATATCAAAATTTATATGATTGAATATTAACATAAGTTTAAAATAAGAAATTATCTTTCACAGGCCATCTGAGGGCTTATTACACCCAAATATCAGTGGTAGAATAGCAAAAAAAAAAAAGAAGTAGAACCAGAAAACACACACATCAGAATTATCCACTTCAGTTGAATCTGATTTCATGTTATCTTGAGATAGTTAAAAACAATTCCAGGTTAGTTTGAATAAAAATACCTGCATCACTCAAGAATTACCTGGAGAGAAAAAAGTTTTTATTATCATGTGGCAAATAAGTTGGCATAATCTTTGTTGATCCAAATCGGTACAAAGAACAGATGATTCTTGGAGGTGATTTAAAATATTATATAATACATAATAAATTGTAAAAAATTAAAGATGCACATCAAGAGTATATTTGAGTTTTAATTAATAGATTAGAATTTACACTAATAGTAGGTTCAATCAGTTTATATTTTGTTTAGGGCAAAAAGGAATACTTTTGGAGGATGGAAGAAACTTTTGACTATTGGAGTTTGCTTAACTATACTCATTACTGGCAATAAATGAAGGATTATTTCACTGATTTGCAATTCATTGGAATGGTTCTACCCCAAGCACTATATCTACCACTTTGAACTTTTATAGCTACGTCTAATAAGAGTTGGGCATAAATGCTGAGTTTTTTGTATATTTTTAGTAATTTTTCATGGTCAGTTAACATAGCCTTATACTATGATCTCCTGCCTGTAGCACTCATAAATCTCATGAACAAGGCTTTGGATTATAAAGATGGTGATCGTATTTTATATTTAGGGTTTTACATACAGTAACATTTAAATTGAGATAATCCTCCTGAAATTTGTGCTATATTGAATACTTATTGCACAGTGGTTGGTTATTACAAGATTTTAAGTGGATATTTATCCTTTCAGTAGTTCAATTCCAATTCAGTCTTTGAAAAAGAAATAAGGAGCATATGATTTGCTATCAATGTTTTTATATACTTAAGTGAAGTAAATTACAAAATAGATGAGGGTTTAGAAATATATACATCTTTATTGTTAAAAGGAGGTTACCATGACAACAGTTTGAAATTGTCAATTGTTATTGATATTGCAATTATCTAAGTGGTGACTGATTTTTAATGATTATATATATATATATATATATATTACTGATTTATAATGATTATATATATATATAATGGTAATTAATTATTATATACAGTCTTTCAATCTACAGAAGTATTTTTGGTTAATTCCTTAACTTCTCCTCAACTGCTGTTAAATTCAAAAAACATTATGGAAGCGAATGACATCAACTCAAATCCCATGAATTCTGAATTTTAATGTTAACAGCTTTTCTATTGATTATATTAATTTTACTTTACTTCTATTTATTAAAACGGTCTCCTTAATATTTTTATTATGGCTTGTGTCTTCATGAAGAATCTTAACACTTTCAATATCAAACTTAAATTTATATTTAGATATCCTTTCATGATCCAAAAAACTGAAGCAGTTATTAAATCATTATTATATTTTTTTAATATGCTTGTATAACAATTCATGCTCCTCTAATCTTTTTTTAACTCTTTAACCGCCTCTTACGAGGCATCTCATCGACATCTGACATCACTCTAATTCTGCTAGTTTTAATGGTAGAATATTCGTTTGACAGTTATTGATTAGGTTTTTAAAAGTTCTGTAAGATGGTGCCCTCTTCCGAATTATTTTACAAGTAAAAAATCAAAAAAACCGCATTTAAAACTAAACAAAGAAGAACCTTGTCGGTGATTGGCTGTCAGCCAGCTCTCAGCCAAAAAAGACATTCTGATTGGCTGGAAAGAACAAAGAAACCGCCTGATCAAAGAAAATAAAGAAAAATGCTGAGATTTTCATTTCGAATGTAATTTAAGTATTAAAAAAATATAAAATGAGAAATTAAAATAGTTTTTTAAAAAATATACTAAAAAAACCAAAATTATTTTCGAAAAATATTGAAGATTTTAGTAAAAATATTTAAGATTTAGCAAAAAGAAATCTTTACTTTTCCATAACGTAAAATTGAAAAAAAGCGTTTGCGTCAGCACTTTTTTGTTTAGACATTCGCTTTAAGTTTGCCGAAATTGAATATATTTTATAATAAATAAATAGCAATTTATTTTTGAAAGAACTTTCGTTCTCTTTCATAACCTGAAAAATTAGTAATATACTTTTTATAAACGTATCTGAGTTGAATTTAATATTATAGGCGAATATGTTTTAACAATAGGCTTTGTCTTCAGTTTGTGAGTTGGCCAATTAAAAGATTTGATTTTTACCTCAAACAACCAATAATATAATTAGTGGTTAAAGGGTTAATACTTTATTTTGACTCACCTATATATGATAACATACACCGACAAAAAATTTGATACACATTACTTTTCTGCTTGATAGGTATGAAATTTTTAGAATTATTAACTTACTTATTGTTATTTGTAACACAAAATAAAACATTAAACACATCCTTATATATAGATATTAAAAAATTTCACTTTAACATTTGGAATATATAAAATAGATATCCTTTTTTTATTATCAATCTTCAACTCCTCTAAATCATTATATCTTTTTTATATGTGATAAAATTGTTATTGATTCTTTAAAATTTTTTGATGATAATGATGTTGCTTCTTTTGAAGATGAATATTATAAAAATGTCTAAAAGTTGGCCTGTGAGTCTACCTGTTGCTGCACAAGTTTGCAATTTTATTTTGTCTATATATGAAAGTAGTGTTTTAGATTTGTGTACTTTTAAAGGTATTAAAATTTATAAAAAGTATGTTGATGTTTTTGTTAGTGAAAATACCAATACTATAAATTTGCTTGTAGAAGAATTAAATAATTTAAATGACTTGAAATGGACTATTGAAAAGGAACAGGACAGAAGTATTAAGTATTTGGATGTAATTATTGCAAAAGATAATATTATATTAAATTATAAATTAATAATCAGATCTTTGCTTAAAAGGGAATATATAAATTGTAAATCAAAAGTACCAATTATGCACAAGATGGCAAGTTTTAGGTCTTTTTGTTTTGTAATGAAAAATTATATCATTACCAGTGTAATAAATTTAAAAAAATATTAAGATATTTGCCAAATAATTGCTTGAAGTTGGTTATAAGATTGAGCAGATTAGAAATACCTTATGTCAATTTAGAAAGAATTATATTGATTTAAATGAGTTGAAGATTGATAGAAAAAATAGATATCTATTCCATATATTTCAAATGCTCAAGTAAAAATTTTTTAAAATATATATATATATATATATATATATATATAAGAATGTGTATAAGGTTTCATTTTATGTCACAAATAAAGTTAATAAGTTAGTGATAAAAATGCCATACCTGTCAAGCAGAAAAATAATGTTGTATATCAAATTTATTGAGGGTGTATGTTATCATATATAGATGAATCAATGTGCAGTATTGAAAAAAGATTAAAGGAGCATGAATTGTTATACAAGCAGGTGAAAAGTAAAAATAATAATGATTAAATGATCTGCTTCAGTTTTCTTGAATCATGAAAGGACATGTAAATATAAGTTTAATTTGATATTGAAAGTGTTAGATTCTTCATAAAGGGAAAAACCATCAGGTTATAAAACATTATCAGATGCCATAAAATAAAAAAGCAGAATAAGAAAATTAAAATCCTGCAGAACATTGTAAAGGTTGTCAAAATTAAAAAGTGCTAACAATGATTCAAGGTGAAATAACTTCCAATAAAAATTAATAATGGAAAAGAAGGCCAGAAAAAATATAAATGAAAATAAATGAGAAAATCCAAAATGAAGAGGTCAATAAGCAAGAAAATTAAAATTTTAACAGTCCAGATGGACATTCCTAAGAATATACATACATTATTTAGATTGAGTGAGCAAAAAAAAAGTGAACTGCCATCTACACACATATGTCTAGTATACTGTAAGGGTCATATCTGTGCATTCATGCAACAAAATCCAGAATTTTAGTAAATCATCCCAACACTGATCGAAATGAGATTGTTGAGATCCCAAATCCAATCTCGCCTCAGTTACTTTACCAATGCTCAAAGATTTACCATTTTTCAGATGACATATATGAGGCTATACATGTTTCTTTAATTCACATGTCAGCAGTAACACATCAATGAAATATGAGACTATGATTTAAAATTGGCATATTCTTAAAGTATAGCTATATAGACATGACCCAACTGACAGAGATCATTAAATTTAGATTGTGATTCATAAATATCTAAATAATAATCAACAATTAACTAATGAATAATGAGCAAAATTGAGACACTAAGCAAAGTTATATTTTAAATAAATTTAATATAAGCCATAATTAAAATAAAATAAAAGAAACAATAAAATATATCAAATTTGTCTCACTCACAGGTGATGATGATTTTATAGGTATACAGGCCATTTAACTCAAATATTTGGTATTTTATCTCACTCACAGATGATGATAATTTTGTAGATTACAATTTGTTTACTTTTCATGAGGTTCATTATTACAGTCTTAGGAATTGATTTCAAGCTTAGATCCTGATTATTTATGCCCTATTTATGCTATACCATTGAGAATTAGATTTGCCTAAGTTAATTTGCAGAAGTGATTATCATTAATTACAATTAATACCTATACTTAATGAGCAATACATTTCTCTATATATATTAAGAACTTACAAAATTAGATTCTGGTTCAGATCAAAGCTGAAACATACATTATTATGGTGGGATGAACAGATAGTGGGTAGTAAGACTTCAGATACCAAGGCATTTACAAAATATATAATCTGAGTCTGTGCATCTCAAATGTGTGCTTGCTCACAGGATTCATTACTGTGTAATCGGTTCCCTTTGACTGTACTAATTGCTGTGAAAAAGACATTTAGTCTGGGTGATCAAACAGCCTACAAGTATGTCTGGATCCTTGTGCTCCAGTTCTAAATAAGAGTAATGGAGTGGTCTTTAAAACCAAAGCCCATTTTAAAAGAAAGCTGTCCAAACTAATGAAATGGGTTGACCTTAAACCAAGCACATTTAAGATATAAATACAGCAATATTTATAGGCATATATGTACTTCATAAGAACACATTCACCCCACTGACTACATAATTATATAAATAAAATTATGATGCAAAACATTAGTTTCATTCCATGAAATAACCATAAATCAGTTCATTGATTAGCATTTATAATTATGCTATTAAAGAAATATAATAAATCTAATTTATTAAGATATCTATATAGGTATTCATATAATTCTAAAAAGGGCTACAGCATATATTTTAGGGTAATTACAAAATTAAATTCTAATTCTGTGCTGTATTTCATCACATGTGCTAAATATTTAACCAACTAGTTCATTTATAGCAAATCTATTTTTAAGCATTTATAATTACTTAATTACGTATATCAAGAAATATTATTTTACTCATTTCAGAAAAGTGGTTTGTTTAAGCACTAATAAACACAAAATTATATACATGTGAGAACATTTAATCACTTCTCAATAATTCATTTAAATATTAATAAACTCCATTGTGAATAAAACATAGCATAAATACACAAATAAATAATTGAAAATAATATAAGCATAGACTTAATTCTAAAAAAATATAAAATTATAGATAAGATTTCATGTAAATGAAATCTAAGATTTGGCTTTATTTGCTTAGTAATAATGAAATGAAATTAAGATAGGTTTAAATCAGATTAAAGTCAATTAAATCAAATTTAGGCAAGACTTACATATTAAAATAAAATTACATTTTATTATAGAAATTAATATTTGGAAAGTTTAAAATAAATTAGTTTAAACAATATTGGTCATTTATAATAATTCTAGCTAGTTTTGAGAAATTAAGAGATTTAATTTAAATGCTCATTTTTAAAATCTTCAGAAATTGGTTACCACTTTAAGTTCTGTTGTCTGGCATGATTGCTTGATCTTGGGCATCCTCCTGATCGTACTGTACCAGGTTCTTGTTTCAGGTGTCTCTCCTTCTTGTAGACCATTTTTGGGATCAGAAAGCAAATTTATTGTCTTTATACCCCATAAAAGTCATCTTGTATGATTTGATTACTTTAGCAACATTATAATAATTAAGTGCTGGAATAATATTGGAATAATAATCTTGGAATAATAATCTTCACAGTGGCTGAAGCAAAATTTATATACTGACCCCCCCCTTCTTTCACATTTGTTTACTAGTTTTATTTCAGATCTGTTTTTCTAATTTAGTTTGCTATATTCTCAGAAAATCTAGAAAAACCTGCTGATTTATTGATTTTTTTACAGGTGGGTTTCCTGATTTTTACCAGGTTAATTTATTCAAATTATTTTTTTATGAAAAAGAAATGTAAAACTTGGTAACATGTAACATGTTTAAGTTTAATTTATCTATATATGCAGGAATATTATAATTTCTATATTAATTTTACAATAATATTTAAAATAAAAAAAATCTATAATGCTTTAAATCTATAACATTATTTCTTTTCTGCATATATGTTAGTTTTGGCTATACATACAAGATTTACATTTATTAAAATATAGAGTACATACATGCAAATACACTTATTTATTACACATATACATATGCATCCAACAATGTATGTTATAATATATGCACACACATATAACTATATAATTATTAATTCTAAAATTAGTCTAATATATGAAGATTTGGGTAGCTGAAACAGGAGGATAGATATATCTGACTGTTTCAGTAGTAACCAATTTCTGAAATTATTATTTTTTTACACTATCTGGATGAATCCCTAATTGATAATTTTATCAAAACTAAAAAAGTATTTTAATGTGAACCTAGTGATATATAGAAAAGGCTGACAACTATTTATTTGCATGAGATATCCCAAATTTGATTAGATTTTCTGTTCCATAGGCCCTATAATTTTCATGAACTTAAAAATCATATTAAACTGCCATTTGAGTTAATATTACTATGACGGCATTAAAGATTAGATGTTTCAGGATAAATATTTATTTGAGAAAAGTCTATGTATTGATATAAATGCTGCTAAGATGTAGATTCAGCTTGCATTTTTTGATTAACAATAAACCATGCTCTTTGTTATATTTTTCCATGGCTATTATACTTTTTATAAATCATTTGAATATTACTTGGATGAAATTTATGCTCATGTTTATTTATTTATTATAATATAATAACATTATTATTATTATTATTATTATTATTATTATTATTATTATTATTATTATTATTATTATTATTATTATTATTATTATTATTATTATTATTATTATTATTATTATTATTATTATTATTATTATTATTTTGCTTTTTTATAGGAAAACAAATTCTGTATTGTTTTGTATCATTAAATTAATCTATTTCTCATAGTATCCATATGGATAATCAGATTAACTACACTATAACACATGCATGACAATAGATTACTCATTTTATCTAATTTATCTTTTGCAATATTAATTCATCTGTTAAAACTCATAATCGATCTAAAGTTAAATCGAGCATTATTAATTGAGTTAAAATTTTGCAGTGTTACATGCCATTTTTTCCAATAAGCACTTAGGCAAACACATTTTATAGATTGCTTGTTAGTTTTAGATTGACTGCAAATAAAGTTTAACAACATTAATTTAACAAAATATTACTAGAAGAAAAACATATGCCAGAGTAATTTTCTAAAAGATATAATTTCTAAAAAAAGTTTAAGATGAGTTTAGTCTAATCAAATAATAACAAGATTTTATATGAATGTGTAAGGATTGTCGAAGTTCTGGTTTTTAATTAAATACTAAAAAAAATAAAAATCTATTATATAATAAATCAAATCATTAAAGCATTAACAATACAATCAATCCCTTTATTTTATCAGTGTAGTAATTCTAATAAAAATAGAAAATTAAATTCTGATTCAAACAAGAATATTTTAAAACATAATCATAATTATAAATTATAGGAAAACCTTTGTGAATAAACATTTATTGGTATTTACATATTAGATCTGCTACTCGTGTTTACTACAGAATGCTATATCTTTCTCCAGTAAGGGGGAAGGGGGGTAGGATATTTGCGACCACTGAATACAGTATTATAAAGTCCCAACTATCTATTTTCACTTAGTATGAAATGTGTTTATTATTTTTGGTACAGTTTTTTATTTTTCATATTATTAAAAATTTGACTTTTTAAATGGCATTCTCCTGTCCTAAATATGCTTACTCACTCATTGAATAAAGGTATGGCATTCTGCCATTTAAACACGGGCAACAAATCTAATATGAAAGTACACATTTATTTCAAAAATGATTGAATATTTTAACAATGTCTAGAAGTACAAAGATTATTTTCATAATGCCTGAATATTTTCAAACATTTGATAATAAAATAAGCAAAAATTATGCACATGCATAAATGACTGTTATCTATACCATTTTCTTGTTATTATTTTTTTTTTTTTACCTATTTATTAGACTAATCACATGTTTAGTTCTGTTTTTCTTCAAGCAGCATTAGACAACTAAATTATTTGATCTTACTAAAAAATTAAATGGTGATTATTGGCTATGGGATGCGAACAAAAATATAAAATCAGTCCAAATTAATCTTTAAAGACCTTTGATCTAAAATATATGTATACACACATTTAAAATTTCCATTCCTTCAAACATTCTAAAAATATGAACAAAATCATCAGAAAAAGATAAATAATTCTTCAAGATGAATTTCATGTTATATCAGCACTCATCAGTGAATTTGAGTAACAATGTCTTATACAGGTCATCGTTTTGTTAATATTTATGAATATCAAATGGCTACCATTTAATCTACAAATGACAACATCCTGCACTTACGTTTTTGATACTAATCATTTTACATAAAGATATTAATGTCTTAAATCTTAGGTTTTTATTTTTATATATGTGTAATATCTTTTTGTAAAAAATGTACCTTAACATGTATTCTTTAATAATATACAAAGGAATCTAATACTTTTCCTATTATCAATGATATTATATAATATTCTTTAGTAGAAAATTGAAATGTTTTTAATGAAATTATATATATATAAAACTTAAAAGTAAATACTTTTTTTATTACTTTTTTTTTTGAGTTATCAAATGGAATCTATAAAATAAACCAAGGATTAATTTTTTTTTTTTTTTTTTAACATGTGTGCAAATCTTCGAATACATAATACATAAAATAAAAGTACTTAAATTTTAAAGATATTAAAACCAGATCTAATTCAGTTATTAAGATATCTGAATAATTATATATTAAAAATACAAAAAAAAAAAAACAATATTTGTGCATAATTATGTGTTAAAAATGCAAAAAAAAAAATATTTGTGTTTTATATTAAGTAAACAGACGTCTTCTAGGTGAATTAATATTAAAAAGAGAAATTTAATTTTCATTTTTTTCCCCTTGAAAATTGATATTTGCAAGCTAAAATTCGTGTTGATGAGTGATATAATAATATATTTTATTGTAATACATATAAACTAAATACCTTCAAAAAGTTTACAATTTAATAAAGAATGTATAGTTTTATTACAATCATGATTATTACAAGCCATGGCTTCAAACCTCTTAAATGTATAATGTTTTTTTTTTTTTTGAAAGGATTGAATGTATATATATCTTATATATTATTAGGAGGCCAAAAATACCTTATTGCAAATATTTTTGTTAAATTAGTATTGTGCTTTAGTCTCTAACAATATATATTATATGTTGATACGAAGATTTTCACAAGTTGCATATATAAAAGACATATTATATAATATATGTAAAAAAGATGTGTGGATAGATGAAAGGGAAAATGTTATTTTTTTATGATAAGGGTATATACATTTTTATATATTGATTTTATTTTGTAATAATAACAATGTAAATATGTAATTTCATAGATCCTTGAAAATGACTTCACGAAAAAGTGATCAAAACGTTGGGTATTTAAAGATGTAAATATGTATATATAGTTGATGAGAAAAGATAAAGTTTTTAAAAAGAAAAGGAGAGTACATGATTTGATTGGATTCAATGAAAAAGAACATTATAGTTAATATATATATATATAATATTTTAATAAGTATTATTTTCCTCTCCTTTTCACGTAGTGCTGACCAATGATAATACTAAAAACGAAGTCGAGCCTGGATTTTCAGATTGGACGATATTGCATTTTAAGGTAACACTCTCATTAACTCAGGCTCAGTTGGTTAGAGCAATTCCTGAACATTCAATATTCAGAAATCTAAACATCCGAGTTTGATTTGCTTGCTAATACAGTCAGTGGATCAAAGCGGTATCATTTTTTTTAAGTGTCATAGCATCGGCCGGGACGCGAACCCGCAACCCGGGCAACTGCCAGCTAGTGCAAGGCAGTCGCTCTGACCTCTCGACCACCAATGCAAAACAAAGCGGTATCATTTGAAGTAAAAAAAAGATGCTTATATCATTCAAATGTTGAGTATATATTAATCTGTGTTTATTATTACTAACAGCTGAAAGTAATTGGAAATTTGAAATAAAGTTTGAAAGTTTGTCTAAATACATTCAATATTTGATGATAGAATTAAACCAATATATAACTATAACTTTTTGTTTGTTTGTTTGTTTAATTGTTAGTTTCTATTTACTTTTAGAGTTTCCTTTGAGTATTTACAAATAGTTGGATGATTTTAGTCTAGAAAGACTAAACATTTAATGATCTCAAAGTTCTTTTGTTTTTAAAAAATAAAGTTTTAAAATTATATTATATTTAAGGATATTTTTTACTATTTTAATTAAATAAATAATTCAGTCTTATTTATTTTTAGATTTGATTTTCATTTAAAAAGTAAAAAAAAAAATGTATAAAGATCATGTGATATTCTAACGCCCAAGAGAATTAGTTAAGCACATATCAGTTCTTTCAATTAATGAAATTTTTTTTTGTTTTAAAAATAGTCTTTATTGAAATTTAAATTTTAAATACAAAAGGGTAAAATTATTTAAAACACTAATAGATTAAATAAATGATTCAAGTATATTAATAGTTTAAATACTTTTCTAGTAAAACTACCTAATTTTAAAGTCTACATGATTATTTGATTAGAGAAGAAAGAGTGAATCTTCTTATTTTATTTGAGCATGCATATTTTAAGGAAAAGAGATTATAATTTTTTTTCAAATTTTTAATTCATAAGCATTTTTTTACAGAAACAAAAAAGTAAATATTCATCTTTTTAAAAAAAATAATAAAAGCGAAAACAAACCCAAATATAAATGTAAAAACCATTTTTATTTTTACATAAATTAGCATAAATTTCAAATGTATTTGTAAATTAAGTCTTAAAAAAATTAAAAATTAGTTTATAATAAAATGGTTGGTTTTTAATAATAATAGTAATCTTCGTTAAGAATTCACTATGTTGTTAAAATTACGATATTTAAAATAAATACCAATGTAAACTTTAAATAGGTAATCTTTTTTCTTCACTATTAAAATTGTAATTATAATGATGCCAATTTTTGTTCTTCTGATTCTATTGTGAATTTAATTGAAGGGAATATGTTGTTGATGTGTTTCCAGAAAGTTTGTAACAGTGCTTCTCCATGTGGCCATACAACAAATGTATTATCCACATAGTGGAACCAAACTTTATGTGGATAGGGAGTAGTTTTTATGGCTAAGGCATCCTCTTCAATTAAATGTACAATAGAATCAGAACAAGAACAAAAAATTGGCATTTTTAGATGCCCTTGTGACAAGACTCCCTCATGGCAAAATCAAAACTACAGTTTATCAAAAATCTATACATACAGGCAAATACATAGCCTATACATCAACTCACACCAGAAACACAAAACATGGAGTTATACTATCACTATGAAACAGATCAAAAAAGTTTGTTCAGAAAGCAGACATTTGGAAAAAGAAAAGATCTATATTATAACAATCCGGAAAAGTTAGACCTAACATAATCTACACTACAGGGTGCGACTAGGCATTTGAACCTAGAAAATTTATAAAGTAGGCAGATATGTAAGTAAAAAAAAATATATTTTTTTTATTTTATAAATTTTGATTCCAGTCGTTAGCCCATTGTCACTAGCTCAGTGGAATAGCAGAGATTTATATTTTAAAATAAATTCTTATCTAAGATATATTTCAATATTAAAAAAGAAATAAAATGAGCCACTGCCAGTAATTAACATACAAAACATTTATTTATGCACATATATATAAAATTTAGCATTATCATTTTAATATGTTTACTTTAGCATTTAACTACATTTTTAACTTTTATTTTAGATTTTAATTTACATTTTTAATTTTTATAAGTTCACACAGATGAGTTTAGTATTTTTATTTAGAGTGTCGAGTATGAATAGACTACATAGATTCGCATTTGAAAAAAAAAATTCTGTCCCTCATTTAATCCTAGGCCAAAAGTTCGCAGTCAAACCGGTGTCAATCCATCTGATACATTGATGTATTCAATGTAATACAAATATGACAGCACAAATAGGTTAAGAGAAGAAATTGAAACTCATCAGATAGGAATACTACATCTATCTGACAAGAAGAGCAATAAAAAAAACTCCATAGAAAAAGACAGTGGACTCCAGCTTATTATCCCTTCCATAGGCAAACAGTTGTGTGCGGCGTATAAAGCGATTCTGCCTGTAGTGAATCTCATACTACATCTATTAATTACACCAATATATCCAATCCATTGACCTAATTTAACTATGAAACAAATAACTCAAGATTACCCTCCCCTAATATAACTTTACAAATCTATATAGCCATTCACGCCCGACTTAAGTTTAACATTTATATAATTTAATTTAATGAAAAACAAAACAGTCATAATAAAACTTAAAAGAACAAAAAAAATGGAAATGATTTTACAAAAGAAATACATCAAATTAAAATTACTTATTAGTAAATAAAGTTGGTCAGATAGGATTCTATTGCAATTATTTTAAATACGAAAAGTTTTTAATTTAAAGTTCATTAATTATAAAGTTCTTACGGTTTTAAACAGTTCATCTTTATCTGTTGCTTGCCATTTGAACGAGAATTCCCATGCCATCCTAAAAAGATTGGTATTCTGTTGGCCATTTTATTTAATCATCCGGAGGTTTTTTACTTAAGCTGGTCCTCAATGTAGAAAACGATGTCTCATTTTTTTATCTTTAACAACTGAAGGAATTGAAAGTGCATCTTTCAATCCCTTCACCTCCGACTCTCCATTAATACATATCTGTCCACTTGTAATAACTAACTAATAATTTCCAAACTTTTCCTGTTATATTAATTTTAAGGATTCAATTGACAGTACATCATCGATGATGATGATCCTTCCGTTGAGGTCCGATTTCCCTGATGGATTTTTTTCATTGGCCATTCTGTTCCTATTGTTTTTCCTCTCCTATCTGCCCATTGCTTATACATTTGAAATGCCCAAGAGCTAGCTTACTAATTAAAATAATCATTACCATTTTACAAAAGATTAATTAATTTATGTACATTCTTGAAGATATATTTTTATCTTCAATTAAATCTTTTTAAGTTTTTGCTTTTAAATACTTTTTCTATTTTTAATAAAGTTTTATTTTAATAATTTTTTCCACCTGTGCGATTTTATATATATATATATACGAGTTTAAGACATTTAATTTTCAATATTTAATTCTTAAAAAAGAAATTTTACTTGTGAACTTTTATTTTTTTCATGTTTACTAATAAAAAAAAAATGTAACATATGTATGTTCCAGTTACATATCAGTAAACCTGCTTAAAAAAAATATTTTACTTAGGGTTAGTAATTACGCTAAACGATTAACGTAGACATTTACAAAAACATCTGGTTAGTAATTTTACAAAAAGATTATATGCAAAAAAAATGTTGAGCATCGCTTTCTATGAACCACTACATTTACACCTCCTCCCCCAAGAATTCTATTTTCTCTATATTTCATTTCTAACAAAACGGCATGACAAGCAATTTATATAAATTATTTATTTAAGAAGGTTGCATTGAGATAAATATTTTAAGAAATAATGGGTTTAAACGTGTATATTTGCAGCACAATTATAAATACCACCAACTTATTTATGACTGACTGAAATGCTTACATAGGATTACACTAAAGTAAATTCTCAAACAGTACTCATCGTAAGGTACCACATTTATGATCATAAACTTACGTGGCTGTGCGCGCCTATACACGCTAAAGCATAATATATATTAACAAAACAAAACATATTAATTGCAACCTTTTGACTTTCTTTTTAACAAAATATAGTTTAAAATTATTTATATCTTTCCATTGGTTTTTAATATATGTGCAATTTCTTTCTGGCAGTGCTTTTATAAGATTTAAAGTATACGACTTTATGTAAACAGATAAAAAATATTTCATTTTGAAAAAAATTGTTCAGGGTATACATGGTTTATTAAACATTGGCCCCAGTTGGGAGACCAATTATAATGATCTGGAAAAGTTAGACCTAATGTAATCTACACTACAGGGCACCATTAGGCATTTGAACCTAGAAAATTTATAAAGTAGGCAGATACGTAAGTCAAAAAATATTTTTTTTATTTTATAAATTTTTATCCCAGTCATTAGCCCATTGTCACTAGCTCAGTGGAATAGCAGAGATTTATATTTTAAAATAAATTCTTATCTAAGATATATTTCAATATTAAAAAAGGAATAAAATAAGCCACTGCCAGTAATTAACATACAAAACATTTATTTACACACATACATATAAAATTTAGTATTATCATTTTAATATGTTTACTTTAGCATTTAACTACATTTTTAACTTTTATTTTATATTTTAATTTACATTTTTAATTTTTATAAGTTCGCACAGATGAGTTTAGTATTTTTATTTAGAATGTCGAGTATGAATAGTCTACATAGATTCGCATTTGAAAAGAAAATATTCTGTCCCTCATTTAACCCTAGGCCAAAAGTTTACAGTCAAACTGGCATCAATCCATCTGACACATTGATGTATTCAATGTAATAAGAATACAACAGCACAAATAGGTTAAGAGAAGAAATTGACTCTCGTCAGATAGGAATACTACATCTATCTGACAAGAAGAGCAATAAAAAAAACTCCATAGGAAAGGACAGCAGACTCCAACTTATTATCCCTTCCAGAGGTAAAAGGTTGTGTGTGGCATATAAAGCGATTCTGCCCATGGCGACTCTTGTACTACATCTACTAATTACACCAATATATCCAATCCATTGACCTAATTTAACTATGAAACAAATAACCCAAGATTACCCTCTCCTAATATAACTTTACAAATCTATATAGCCATTCACACCAGACTTAAGTTTAACATTTATATAATTTAATTTAACGAAAAACAAAACAGTCATAGTAAAACTTAAAAGAACAAAAAAAAAAGTGGAAATGATTTTACAAAAGAAATACATTAAATTAAAATTACTTATTAGTAAATAAAGTTGGTCAGATAGGATTCTATTGCAATTATTTTAAATACGGAAAGTTTTTAATTTAATGTTCATTAATTATAAAGTTCTTATGGTTTTAAATAGTTCATCTTTATCTGTTGCTTGCCATTTGAATGTGAATTCCCACACTGTCCTAAAAAGATTGGTATTCTGTTGGTCATTTTATTTATTCATCCAGAGGTTTTTTACTTTAGCTGGTTCTCAATGTAGAAAACGATATCTCATTTTTTCTTCTTTAACAACTGAAGAAATTGAAAGTGCATCTTTCAATCCCTTCACCTCTGACTCTCCATTAACACATATCTGTCCACTCGTAATAACTAACTAATAATTTCCAAACTTTTCCCTTTATATTAATTTTAAGAATTCAATTGACAGTACGTCATCGATGATGATGATCCTTTCATTGAGGTGCGATTTCCCCGATGGATTTCTTTCATTGGCCATTCTGTTCCTATTGTTTTTCCTCTCCTATCTGACCATTGCTTATACATTTGAAATGCCCAAAGGCTAGCTTACTAATTAAAATAATCATTTTCATTTTACAAAAGATTAATTAATTTATCTACATTCTTGAAGATATATTTTTATCTTCAATTAAATATTTTTAAGTTTTTGCTTTTAAAATAATTTTTTTATTTTTAATAAAGTTTTATTTTAATATTTTTTTTCATTTGTGCGATTATATATATATATATATATGAGTTTAAGACATTTAATTTTCAATATTTAATTCTTAAAAAAGAAGTTTTATTTGCGAACATTTATTTTTTTCATGTTTACTAATAATAAAAATAATGTAATGTATGTATGTGCCAGTTACAATATAAAACAAACTCATATAAAAAATGGTTATCCATTAGCTGTTTTTAAAAAAAACATTAAATAGACAATTGAAAAGAACCACCAATAGAAAAGACAATTATTGGTACTGTAGTTTACCCATACATTCCAAAAATAGCTGACAAATTAAGGAAAATCTGAAATCAATCTAACATCTACAAAGTCCAAACTTGAAATGCTGAAAAGAAAAAAACTACATTTATGAAATACCATGTGAATGTGGAAGAATATATATTGGTGAAAGCAGTGACCCCATTGAAAAGCATTTGCAAGAACCCAAAGTGATGAGTAGACAAGAGAAACCAGATGTGTCTACTATAGCAGACCATGCATGCACCAATGAACATATGTTCAATTGAGAAAATACAGAAATATTGGATAAAGAAAAAAAAGATGCAAAGAAGAAAATTTAAAGAAACTGCTCACATAAAAATGGCAAAAAATCCAATAAACCAACCTAGTGCAACTATACATAATGTACGAAAACCACTAATCATTTTTTCTCTTAGAAAAAAGTGGAGAAATCAAAAGGAACTTCATAAATAAGTATATAAAATTTCTACTGACTATTGCCTTTGGCACAATGGCTCAGTTGGTTAGAGTGTTATCTTAAAATGCAATACTCAAAAATCAAAAGGTTCAGGTTTGAATCCTATGGTAGTACTGTCACTGGTCAGGCCAACAACACCTCAAGAAGAGGGGAGAATAATACCTCTTGAAATGTTGTACATATACTAACCCATTTGATTTGTTATTACTAACAGTTGAATGTATTTGAAATATTTAAATAAAGTTAATTTTTTCTAAAGACATTCAATTTGCATTATATGGACCTGCTAATATACCAAACTTTAGACATTATGAAAAATTATGTCTAAAGCTGGCCAAAATAGAAAATCATTTAACCTTCTTATGAAAATATAATTCTGAAGAGATAATTCCAAATGGTTTGCAATTACAATCTCCAATTCACTCTCAGAAAACTTATAAAATTACTCAGAGAGCATCTGAAGCTCTGTTAAGAGAAAAAATAATTGCTCAAAGGTTTTCTAAGTATTAAACAATGCATTCTATTAATAATGTAGAATCTTTTCTAAAAAATAAACTTACTGATGAAGAAGACTACATGAAATTTCATCAAGCAGTAAGAAAATCATATTCTACATTACATGGAAAAATAAAAGAATACCAAAAAAAAAAAAGAAATTTGCTAACCTAATAGGTATATCAAAAATCATAATGCACCAAACAATATACTAACTTTATCTGTTAAAAATATCAGTTTTAAACATCTAACAGATACTAAAATTTCTGTTCTTGAAAGAGGATTAAACTTTGACACAACTCCATTTAATATCCCTTTATTAGATATAATGGCTGCCATTGAGAAAACACTCAAAAATTGCCTTTATGCTGGAGAATAAAAAGAACAATTGATAAGCAACAAAAATTGAAGTGAAACATATCCTATGATGAGAGGAAAGCAATTAAATCTCTCAAAGTAGATAAATCTATAATTATTCTCCCTGGTGACAAAGGCTATATAAGCTATTGAACTTAGATTGAAAATATTTTTGTGTTTCCAATTTTATTGTCATAGTTTTATAGTTAAGTAGAGATAAAAGGTGGTTGCTGGAGGGTTGCATTAGATCCTAATATCTAGGTGCAGTGCTCTCAGATCCAAAGCTCCTCACTGACGAAGGGCACAAGCCAGAAACTAGTCTGGGGATATTGGATGAGTATGCCTTAGATAGGGATTTTATGCACAAGCCTTCTGGCATCCATTGATTACTCTGTTTGGCACAGGGTGGCACTACTGTATGGAGAGTTTTTCCTTGTTTAGTTGTAATGGATACAACTGATTATGACAATAAAGTACAAGAACTCCTCACAGCAGACCAATATTGAAAAGAGGTAAAAAGTCTGATACTGAGTATGGAAACCAAGTTACAAGCATTCCTCAGAAAGCATTGTGGGTACTTGACTGATTCAGAAAAAAGTAAAATAACATCATATTTCAGCAAAATTCATAATCTTTATGGTCTACCTAACATCCATAAAGATCATGTTTTATTAAGACCTATTGTTAGTTCTAGAGACTCCCCTTGCCAAAATTTGGCAAAATTTATTCTCAAATTTCTAAGACTTTGTCATAAATACCCAATCCTTTGTCAGGTATTCTAGACACTTTGTAGAATTAATCAAGAACATAAAAATTGAAAAAACTAACCTACTGGAAAAGATTAAATTGTGATAATAGTTTACAAACCGGAACAGCTTTTCCTGTTAATAGTATAAAGAAACTATTAACATTCTGCATAAAAACAATCTATTTTCAATATAATACAGAATTCTTCCAATAAAATCAAGGAATGGCTATGAGTACTCCATTGTCTCCCCTGATTAGCAATATTTACATGGAAGAGTTTGAAACCTTAGCCATAAAATCGACTCCATATCCACCAAAAGTTTGGGTTCACTATGTGGATGATACATTTGTTGTATGGCCACATAGTGAAGCACTGCTACTAACTTTCTGGAAACACATCAACAGCATATCCTCTTTAATTAAATTCACAATACAATCAGAACATAAACAAAAATTGGCATTTCTAGATGTTCTTGTGACAAGACTTCCTCATGGCAAAATCAAAACTACAATTTATCAAAAACCTACCCATATAGAAAAATACCTAGCCTATACATCTAATCACACTAGAAACACAAAGCATGGAGTTATGCTATCATTATGGAACAGACCAAAAGTAGTTTGTTCAGAAATCAGAGATTTGGAAAAAGAAAAGTTCTATATAGAAAAAACTCTTATGAAAAATGGTTATCCATCAGCTGTTATTAAGAAACCATTAAATGAATAACAAAAAGAACCATCAAGAGAAAAGACAATTATTGGTACTGTAGTGTACCTATACATTCCAAAAATAGCAAACAAATTAAGGAAAATCTGCAATTAGTATAACATCAGAACAGCTTTTCAGAGCCATACCACACTATGATGAATTCCAGCATCTACAAAGCCTAAACTTGAAATGCTGAAAAGAAAAAAACTGCATCTATGAAATACCATGTGAATGTGGAAGAACATATATTGGTCAGACCAGTCATCTCATTGAAAAGCACTTGCAAGAACACAAACATTAGTAGAGAGAAAACAGATGTGTCTATGGTACCAGACCATGTATGTGCCAATGAACATATTTTCAATTGGGAAAATACAAAAATAATGGATAGAGAAGAAAAGGTACAAAGAGGGAAAATTTAAAGAAACTGCTTACTCACATGATAATGGTAAAAAATTCCATAAGCCAACTTAGTGTGATTATGCATAATGTATGAAAACCACTAATCAATTTGCTCTTAGGAAAGTGGTGAAATCAGGAGGAACCTCATAGATAAGTATATGAAATTTTTACTGACTATTACCTTTGGCAGGATGGCCCAGTTGGTTAAAGTGTTACCTTAAAATTCAATACTCAAGAGTCTAAGGGTCCAGGTTCAAATCCCATTCTAGTATTATCATTGGTCAAGCCAGCAACACCTGAAAAAAAGGGGGAAATAATACTGCTCAAAATGTTGTGCACATACTAATTTGTTTGATGTGCTATTATTAACAGTTGAATGTATTGGGAATATTTAAATAAAGTTAAATTTTTCTAAAGACATTCAATACACATATTAGATGATGGAAATAGTCCAGTATAAAAATACAAATGTGTGACACATATTTCCCCCCATAAATATGAAATGATACAAAGACATTTAAAATATTTAAAATTTGTAATACAGTTGAGACTATCTAGGAATGCAATAAAATGGATAAATTTTTATTTTCTTTTGATTCTAAAATTTCTTTTTTTAAACATCATTTTTCATAAAATAATATTGCAATCGATTTTTATTATACCACAATTGCTTTTTTTTTTTCATATGTCATAGCATTGGCCGGGACGCGAACCCACAACCATCTGCAACCAACTACTTGCTTGCATGGTGGCTGCGATACCTCTCAGCTAACAATGCAAGACTATGCCACAATTGTTTTTAGAAATATTACACAGACTGTGACAGTGGTTTTATTTTAACTAGAAATAATTACAAAAAATATCTATATACTAAAAAATTAAAAATAATGCATATATTTTATAATAAATTCTTTTATTTAATGTGCATTAAAATAATTGTTTTCTTCAACTACAATTGTTATTTTTACATTTAACTTAAAATAAAATTTGTGGTATTCAGAAATTAATTCAGTCACTTATTTTTGCAAGCAATTGAATTAATTAATTTTTGAACCCTTTCACACCTTTATTTCAAGTCAAATACACAAACCCCAATTGTAGTTGAAGTGAACAATTATTTTTTTGGCTTTCTAATGCACAGTAAATAAAAATGTTAATTATAAAATATTTTATATATATTATAATGTTTTATTTCGGATTGTTTTTTCATTCAGATTTTTATATTCTTTAAAGTAAAATAAATCTTATATTCAAATTACCGATTTATAATAACGTTTACTACTTATTAAATATATTTGCAAAACACTTACATAGAAGCATAATTAATTAAAGCTTATCAGTTTTAGATAAGTCTGTTTAAAATGTAATGAATTTTCAATTAATCATAACAATAAGGTTTAAGCTTAGAAGAATAAGTAAATATTAGTAAATTATTATAAACTATTTAAAAAAAATTTAAAACAATTGTTAATTTAAAAATTTTATATAATCTTTTTAATCTACACATAAAGTACTATATGATGTAGTGAAGCTCCCTTTCATTTGCCTTTATATTATATAAGCTTTATATTTTATTCATATTATTTAACTAGATAATATTAATATTACATTTGTAATAATCAAAAAGTAGATTCATTTTTCTATGACACATTTCAGCTTTATGAAAAAGAATTGATATATTTTTGCTTTTGTTTTCGACATATAAAATAAATATGTATTTTGTTTATGAAAAAGATTTTTACAAAAATAACTTACAATAAAGTAAATATATGTTTGTATAATTATTAAATTTACATGGCATAATACAAGCACGAGTGTGTGTGCGGCACAATTCCCCAAAGCTATTAATATAAAATAGATAACTAAAAATAATAAACTAGTTTGTTAGGTATGGCAATATATAGTGAATTTTTATATATATATACATAAACAAAAAAAGACTTATAAATCCAAGAAATAATATTATATTTCAACCAGAGGACTGGTTTATAAGTCTTTTTTTTTTTTTTATATGTATTTCCTTTGGTTAGTTTTATATATATATATCAATAAGTAATCAAAATTACCCCAAATTCACAACTCAACCAGACTAGCCAAGAAAATAAACCCTAAAATACTACCAGTGGATTCACTGCTTTGTGAAACCATTGGTAGTGTTTTAGAGTTTATTTTCTTGGCTCATCTGTTTGAGTTGTGAATTTGGAGTAATTTTGGTTATATATATATGTTAATTCTAATATTTTAACGGATAAAAGTTGTCATATTATTATTACTATTTGCGGGATATTCCATGTAGTGAAAAAGCTAAATGCTGACGTTTCAGTCAAGGTACTTGATATTGTACTGAAACGTCAGCATTTAGCTTTTTCACTACACGAAATATCCCGCAAATAGTAATAATAATAAGACATATATATATACTTTCAAGCTCCCTACATCTATCCAATTTATCTTATACAAGAGATATACATGATCACATACATGTGAAAAAGATAAATGATCTCCAATGTACATATTTCATGCTGAACCTGTACTCCTCAGTTGGTCCAGACCACTACTACACATATATACAATCAGAGCTTGGTTTGTATTAAGATAGCAAATCTTTAAACTTTACTGGGCAAGTTTCAATATTCTCCTCTTTCCAACTCTTTGTTCATCCATTTCATTAAAAATCTAAGAATGGGATGCTCAAAGCTCCTATTGATATCAAAATTATTGTCATATTCATGCTGATCTTAAGTTAATCTGATCTCTCATACATAAGAAATACATATATTGAAGTTTTTTTTTTACATGCATGTAGTTATGTGTATCAGTTGTATGAGATAAATTTGATAGATGTAGGGAGCTTAAAGTTTGAGTCCAAATCCATTATAATTATATTCAGTTTAGTATAGACAATATACATATTTGTATATATATATATTATAACGATCTGGAGAAATAACTTAACATGATCTGCACTACAGGGCACCATCTAGGCATTTGAACCTAGAAAAATTTATAAAGTAGGCAGATATGTAAGTAAAAAAAAAATTTTTTTTTTTCTTTATATTGATTCCGGTCGTTAGCCCATGTCACTAGCTCAGGGAGTAGCAGAGATTTAATAATATAATATCTTATCTAATTATATTTCAATATTAAAAAATAAATAAGCCACTGCCATTAACTAACATACAAAAATTTATTTACACACACACATATATATATAAGATTTAACATTATTATTTTAATATGTTTACTTTAACATTTAACATTATTTTTACTTTTATTTTAGATTTTTAATTTACATTTTAAATTTTATACTATTATTAGTTTGCACAGATTTGTTTAAAAATGTTGAGTATAGATTGGTTACATAGATTCCACGATCAAAAACATTTCAAAACATAAACAATCAAAATACAAAATCATTGATACCATCATTTGCAAAGGGAAATTTATAAGTAACCCAATAGCATTCACCATAAGATGCTTGCATTAACACCAATAACTTAAAAGACATCCGAATAAATACATTTTAGATACTCACCGTAAGGTATCAGTATTTACCGAAAGTCTATATATATTTTGATCGAATATGAAAACCAAAAACATAATCAATAGGTAACAAACCCATGCAAGCATCTATACCCAACTTAAATTTGATGCATCTTTATTTAGAGTGTCGAGTATGAATAGACTACACATATTTGCATTTGAAAAGAACATATTCAATCCTTGTTTAACCTTAGGCCAAAGGTTCGCAGTCAAACCAAACTTCAATCCATCTGATATATCGATGTGTTCAATGTAATACGAATACGGCAGCACAATTAGGTTAAGAGAAGAAACTGCTTCTCGTCAGATAGAAATATTACATCTATCAGACAAGAAGAGCAATAAAAAAAACTCCATTAAAAGGAACAGCGTTCTACATCTTATAATCTCTTCCATAGGCAAAACGGAAGTGTGCGGCATATAACAGCGATTCTGCCCATAGCGAATCTCGTACTACATCTACTAATTACACCAATATATCTAATCCATTGACCTAATTCAACTATGAAATGAATAACCTAAGATTACCCTCTAATATAACTTTACAAATCTATATAGCCATTCACGCCCGACTTAAGTTTAATATTTATATAACTAGTTTAATGAAAAACAGAAATCATAATAAAACTTAAAGAACAAATAAATAAATAAATGGAAATGATTTTACAAAAGAAATACATTAAATAAAATTATAACTAATTAATAAATAACGTTGGTCAGATAGGATTCTATTTTTTAATTATTTTAAATACGGAAAGTTTTTAATTTAATGTTCATTAATTATGAAGTTCTTACGGTTTAAAACAGTTCATCTTTATCTGTTGCTTGCCATTTGAATATGAATTTCCATGTCATTTGTCCTAAAAGATTGGTTGAGTTAGCTGTTGTTTTTTATTTATTTATCCGGAGGTCTTTTAGTTTAGTTGGTCCTTAATGTAGAAAAAAACTGATGTCATTTCTCTTTTTTTAACAAAACTGAAAGGATTGAAGAGTGCGTCTTTTCAATCCCTTCTCCTTCAACTCCATGCTAACACATATAGTCACATCATAATAACTAATTAATTTATTTTCCAACCTTTCCTTTTATAATAATTTTGTGGATTAACTCAACATTACATCATGATGGTGAAAACCTTTTCGTTGAGGTCCGATTTTCCGATGGATTTCTTTCATTTGCTAAAAGTTTCTATTGTTTTCCTATCTGACCGATGCTTATACATTTAAATGCCCAAAGGCTAGTTTACTAATTAAAATAATCATTTCCATTTCACAAAAGATTAATTAATTTGTTTTCAAACTTAAACATATATTTTTATCTCTAAATCTTTTCTGAAAATTTAGTTTTAAACTACTCTTTTTTTAATAAAGTTTTATTTTAATAATTATTTATCTGTGCGATTTTATATATATGCGAGTTTAAGATGATTTTTTAATTTTCAGCTTTTAATTCTTAAAAAAGAAATTTTTATTGGCAAACTTTTTTTTTTTTTATGTTTACTAATAAAAAATAATGTAACGTACGTATGTGCCCATTACAATATATATATATTGTGTGTGTTTTTTTCTTTTTTTTTTCATAATCTGGTTCCTCACTGAATTTTAATTTATGTAATATTGCTATTAATTATTTACTTATACATTACATGGCTTATTTTTTTGTATTATTATGTTTATTAAATCTTTGTTTATATTCAATCCATGGATTGGTGTTTTAAAAAATTTATTATGGAATTGAATTTGTCCTTAGTGGTACTTGAATTTTTTTTATATAAAATGTGTCCATTGACTAAAATTATTGAAATTTTTTGTTTTTTAACCTCTGTTTGATGCATTTATTATTATTTTGACATTTGAAATAAATAAATTATATTGTTATTTTTAAAATGTTTTCATGGGATATGGGTTTTTTTTTAATGAAAAACATACAATTCATGAATTGACATTATTTTAACCTGTACATCAAAGTCCACTAGCATCAAAGCATTGATAAATTCAATGTTTTTTTAAATAAGTTGAGTTTGAATATTATATATAATTGTAATGGTAAACTAAAAAAGTAAATTGATATTTGATAAAAATATATTAAAATGTAATACATTATTGTTAATAGAATATATTTAATTCATGTACTGAAAATATGTTCACTAACTATTATACATACTATACTACAATTCTAATGAGTATACAATATACTCTACCTGTATATCACACTATAAAACATTATCAACTAAATCTGCTTAATGCTTTCTTTATTCTTAAGAAAATGCTTGGTGAAATATGTATTTGAATGATTATATTCATATTTTTAATATAGTTATTGTGCTAAATCGATTTTATAATAATAATAATAATAATAATAATAATAATAATAATAATAATAATAATAATAATAATAATAATAATAATAATAATAATAATAATAATAATAATAATAATAATAATAATAATAATAATAATAATAATAATAATAATAATAATAATAATAATAATAATAATAATAATAATAATAATAATAATAATAATAATAATAATAATAATAATAATAATAATAATAATAATAATAATAATAATAATAATAATAATAATATACATAAATAATATATTCTAACCTTAACTCAAGGAAAGTATATTCAAGATAATACTGGAAATGAATAAGTATGCTGGTGTTCTTACCTAAGAATCACAGTAATAATATGATATATACCTAGGTGCCAAATTATAACTATTAAATCATAATGCCCACCAGAGATCATCATCTATGCTTATTACCATAAGATACAATGAAGAAAGTAATTAAAATGTCTTCAAAAAATATATAATGTTAATACATCCAATTTAATTTATTATGGTCTTATATTTGAATTTAATAATAATTATGTAAATAATTACATGATAAATTATTATTACTAATAAAATAATACAGGCAATGCTCTTCCACCACTTTATATAGATGTATGATCTCTAGTGGTAATCACAACAATATTATTGGATATTTCTAATATATAAATGGCCAGAAATAAATTAGCAATCAATGCAGAGAACTTGTAACTTATGTTTATAATACATACTAGTAAATTATTATCTAATTCAAACTAACATAAAAGGAAATGGTATAAATCCTTCCCATTTAACCCTACTACTATTATTTTCATTCTCAGTATTTATTATTCTTTTCTCAACAGTCACAATTATATAACGTTGAATGTCTGAGTTGCACTTTCCTTTATATCTTTTTAACTGACAATTCTTAATCTTATTTTCTTAAGCACACATATAGGCCTACAAGAATGGAATGTACCTTTTATTCCAACTAACTCCAGATTACTTATTATTATCATAATAGTGTTTCTAACTTTTAACATTTATACTATTTGACTTCCAAGCTAGCTCTCTTAACTTTAATAATCAAAGTACTTTATTTCTCAAGGTTTTGATCTGCTAATGAGATACAATTATTAACTATTATTAATTTATTATGATCCAATAGATATGATTCCCTAAATTTGCTAAAATAAAATTTAAGGTGAGTTTACCAAGAAATCATATTATATACCAAAAGTAGAAAAGGGATTTTATGTCTACTCTTAATACTCATTACATCGCAACGAACTAGATTAATAAGTTTAACATATCTGAATTGATTATTTTCTCTTACTTTATTTTATTTCGTATCATCTGTGTACTAAATTAACTAGTAATTTTTAAATCTATGACATTTTATGAATCGTGTATCTTATTTATCCCCATAAAATGATCGTTCCCTTTTATAAAAAAAAAAAAAAAACTTTTCCTAGTTGATACTTTATAGATGTAAATTATGGAAAACAGCAAATATAAACAATTCATTAATTTAAGTGTAATCTAGTATTAACACATTGTATTCATATCACATTTATAAAATTGGTCATGGTAGTATATAGTAATATAAATTTTATAAGGCAGTGTAAGGTTCTTGTTATCCAAAATATTAAAGCATAAGTCACAAATATAAATGTATAACAATAACAAATGTTTATTATAATTAACCAAGAGTAGAAACAAACACATGTGATCGATACAGCATCATAACAATCTCAAATATTATATACATTGTATGAAGCAAAACATAAATTTAATTTCTTTCCAATGAAATTTCCATTAACTACATTTTCAGATTAGCATAAAATCATTCCAATAAGGTATACTATTCAAGCATTATAAAAAAAAATGCATACTTTCATATTATCTAAATTTCAAAATTAAAACTTAATCATTGTTTTGACCCCTGGTTCAACTTAAATGTTAATGTGCTTAAGCACAGAATTAGAATTCCGCATTTTGATATAAATATGATAGTATCATATAATGTTAACCAACAGCCTATTCAATTTCTTGGCCCATTTTATGACAACAATAACAATAAATTCAACTAGTCCAACAAGCAATAAAATATTTTATCTTCTATGTAAAGATAATATTATATCCACATTTTCTGACCATTCATTAATTGAAAGTAATTGTTTGAAATATAAAGCCATAGTTCTATTTGCATGCCTACTAAATATTTATTGCTCCCCTTTGTGCTCATGATCATTGGGTTACCAGTCTAGTGATGGTATTCATTTGGATAGGATAATATGTTTCCACAGCTTGCCGATGTTTATTTATACCTTCCATAAATTTTGATTACATATTGGCCTGTATATAAATTAAAGCAACACTCTGTCATTCCCCACATCAATACATACATATAGTTATGACCTTAACCCTGTCAGAACTATGTTTATACTACCCTGCAAAAACATCCATACATTCTATATCACTATGCAGTACTTTTCAATGCACACATTAGTGCCTTTGTAAGTGAAACTAGACAAATTATTCATAACTTCCAAATGTTAGCATATACCAGGGAACAGCCTTCCTTTTGAGGCTAAGCATTATGTGAGCAATAGTCTCTGCACATTTACCTTTAAAAGGCATGCAAAACATTTTACCACAAATGTAAATAATTCCCTAATTAGATAATAAGTACAAATGGAGCTGGGATCAAGTCATTGATCTCTCAATACCTGCATACACAGTAATTAAATAATACAATAGCTATTTTATATTTATCTCTTCAAGATGGTGAGGAAGTATGGTAACTCTACCTCAGCAATAAATGACATTTACAACTTCACATGCACCATGCAGGGTTATCATAGTATTGATACAAAATGACAAGTTTGAACCAACCATGAGTAAAATCTACAGAAGTCAGGTACTCAGCAACAATCATCCAAGATTTGTGATCAAAACAGATTGCATTTACTTGTCAAGACATAGCAATGACTATTCAAATGAAATTAACAAATCTAACAATAGGCATATAATTTTGATTTGAAAGTTTTATCATATTGTTGTATTTTGTAAAAATTGAATGCAAGTTTGTGCACTCCAGAAAAACTAGAATTTATTCCAGTGTTTTTAGATCGCACACTGATAACTGAGGAATTTAATTAAGATGTAAATGTAATGGCAAATGATAATTCCAAGAAATATTTGCTGATTGCAAATATTTCTAGATAAGAGACCTTACCTTATTGGACAATATAATTAATTGCTGCAGTTATCAGAAAGCTTGAAAAAGACTGTGACGACTATGTCAGGGCAGTATTTACAGTAGAGATATCTCATGTCAGTGCTTGTGGTAAACGACCAGCGCCTAGTGGAAATGTAGTCCATGGGTATGGCTGAAAGAGCCAACAGAGATGGGGAGACTGTAGCCTAAGGAAACCATCTGGATATCAGCTGAATAAAGAGTTGATTTTCCAGCAGTTTTTAAGTGGAGATATTGAAAGATCCATTGCAAGAGAACAGCGTGGGAATTGCGAATTACCCTCATTGAGAAAAAAGAGATCAACATAGTGAATACAGAGTGTATTCAATGAATTCAAGTAGAGCATCTGTTGCAAGAGAACAACATGGGAATTGAACATTAGCAAACTATGGAGATAGAATGTTGCAGACTAATCGCTATTAAGACTACGTAAAATATTGTGAGTCTTATTGTGTATATTTATTTGCTTCCTGCACAGTCATACTTGTGGATATAACATTGGCACAGTCACATTTGGAACCTGTGAGTAGCAAATAAGTTTTGCATTGCAACAAGTTAGCTATAGACCGAAAAACCTGGTGAAAATGGAAATCCCAGTTAGTAACATTAATAACAGAAGTAAATAGCTAAAGTTTCACTGCAAGTTACATGATATAACAATGGTAAAAGTTTGAAAATAAAATGCTTGCGCAGTCACCATTGGAAGCTGAGTCCGACCACACTTGCGCAGTCACCATTAAATGTAACTGGCAAAGAAGTTCGGCAGCAATTTTGAATTGAACATTTCTGAGTGAAATAACAGGAAAGTAGGAATAGAAAAACAACACCAAGGAATCACACCAAGAGTTTTTCTGGAGTGGGGGAAGGTGTTGTTTTTTTGTAAAAATTGAATGCAAGTTTGTGCACTCCAGAAAAACTAGAATTTATTCCAGAGAGTGTTTTTAGATCGCGCACTGATAACTGAGGAATTTAATTAAGACATAAATGTAATGGCGAATGATAATTCCAAGAAATATTTGCTGATTGCAAATATTTCTAGATAAGATACCTTACTTTATTGGACAATATAATTAATTGCTGCAGTTATCAAAAAGCTTGAAAAAGACTGTGACGACTATGTCAGGGCAGTAGTTACAGTAGAGATATCTCATGTCAGTGCTTGCGTTAAATGACCAGTGCCCAGTGGAAATGTAGTCCATGGGTATGGCTGAAAGAGCCAACAGAGATGGGGAGACTGTAGCCTAAGGAAACCATCTGGATATTAGCTGAATAAAGAGTTGATTTTCCAGCGTTTTTCAAGTGGAGATATTGAAAGCATCCATTGCAAGAGAACAGCGTGGGAATTGCGAATTACCCTCATTGAGAAAGAAGAGATCAACATAGTGAATACAGAGTATATTCAGTGAATTCAAGCAGAGCATCCATTGCAAGAGAACAGCATGAGAACTGAACATTAGCAAACTATGGAGATAGAGTGTTGCAGACTATTCACTATTCAGACTATATAAAATATTGTGAGTCTTATTGTGTATATTTATTTGCTGATCGCACAGACATTCTTGCGGATATAACACATATGACAAATATAAGGTTTCATGTCTTTTCACTTTTATTATACATTAACATTTTTTTTAAAAAAAAAACTTCAATAGTTAGTTACTTTTGGGTCAAAATCATACTTTTTTTTTTAAATTTCCCTATGAATGTTAACCATGTACTAAACATAAATATATAAATAAAAGGTAAATAAATAAATGAATAAAATATTATGCATTGTCTCTTTGGGTTCCTTCAGAGCTAAATTTGAATATTTTACAAGGTTAACACCAGTTTAATGGAGAACATGTGCTTATTGTACATAAAAACTATTTACCATTATTTAATCCATGACCATGGCAAATACATTAGATTTATCTCACTTTAGTAATTATTAGATTACACAAGGTTATTTTCATCCAGAATGTAGCTACATTAATAATCAGCATTATCACATTTAATCATAATAATCCAAACTCTTGATAAATAAGTCTGCAGGTTTTTTTCATTTTTTAAACAATTTTATTTCTGGGTTTAAATCCAGATGCTTAGTTTAACACATTTAATCTATAACTTTATTTTCCACACTTCATTTTCTGAGTTTTTCCTTTTAAGAGAAAATTTTAAACATAGATGCTATAATCCCAATATATTCCAAAGGTTTGACTTCATAAGTGAAGAAGAAAAATTTCTAATCTATGTTCATCAATTATTTCCTGTACACTTGACAAGTGTCACTTGCATATTTAAGTGATTCAATTAAAAAAATATTAGCACATTAATCCTTATCCAAATGTGTTTTAACTGTGTAGACTTGTCATAATAAAAAAATCAAATAATGATGAGTATTTTAAATACATATCCAATTTATTGTACTAAAAATCGAGTTATTTGTATGAAGTTTTTAATTAAGCCAAAGATAAAATATGTAGTATTAAATGTTTGTTTCTGTGATATCTACTTTTAAATTAAATTTTAAAAGCCAAATGTGTAGATTGAGGTATAATGTAATAAAATTTTGTTGTGAATGAATCTTGTCATCATCAATTTTAAAGGAGAGGAAGGCACACCTATCTATATCTTTTAACCCTTCATATCAATTTTATAACTATACACTTCTTCTTAAGTTTATCCAACAGTTTTCTGAGGCAGAGCATCAGAGCAGAAAATCAGGAATTAATGGTTCCTTAGCACTAGCTTTTACAAAAAGAACTCCTGGCAAATTTTGCCTTCTTTTTTTATATCTAGTGATTTTTCTCCCCTCTTCTGATATACCTCAGACAACCTTTGACCCCATTTATTAAATTTTGATTGCTTTATTGACTTCAATTCTCATTACTTTTATTCTATTTTTCTACCTTTATTTTGAAACATTTTCCCACTTTGATCTATGAGAAATATACAATTAAGAGGAAAAAAATAATAGTGGATATTTTATTGAAATGATTTTTTAATAAATAAATTTGTCTAAAACTTAAAATCAAATTTCGAACTGAAAACAATAACCAATTTCTTTAAAACCCATACAAAATAAATTCTTTTTTATTATACCATATAATGCATAAATTTCCATGATTAAAAAAAATTATATATACATTACACACACCAATGCACACACTAAATAATGATTTACTTGTTCATATTCTTTTAGTAAAAAATACCCTTTATAATTTCCTAATAATCTAAACTTATTCTCAAGTAATGAAATGGCAACAAGTGCTATCTATAATAAGTTCAAATTTTATTCATAGTATCATTTTTATTTATAAATATTATGATTAGCAAGACTTTTTTGTTTAGACTTATATAAATCAACATTTTAAAGATAGTATAATGTCAATCATCATTTCCTCTACATTATAATATACATGATAATTTTAGATAAAATACAAACATATTTATCTATACCTTAAATTCAAGCCATATGGTCACTGGCTTCTCTAAATAAAGCTCTTTACTTTTCTTGAACTTTAAAAAAAAATTGTTCAGATATAATTATCTACTAATCTTACTGTTTATTTCCCATTCATTAGTTTTTTTATGAAAGAAACTAAGGGTTACAATATATATATAAACATAAATAATTAATGGTATAAGCAATAATGATGAGAATTTCAATGTAATCGAAAGTGCTTCAAAAGAATTTAAACTACAATATTGTTTCTATCATTAATTTATGTTTTTATATATAATATTTTCTATAAAGGGTATTATACTATTACATACACAGACATATATATATGTGTGTGTTAATGATCTAATTATAATTGATTGCTATATCTTAAATTATATAATTAATATTTTTTTATATCCGTGAAATAAAAGGAAGTTAAAAATTAATCTAGTATTACATATAAGTAAAACTGTGATTTACAATATAATTCTCTTATTCTTAACTGCAAATTATTTTTGTATATGCATCTAATAAGTATCAGAAAATCTAAAAGATCTATACTGTAACAATTACTTATTGGAATTTTATTTGAAAAATAAAATCAATTAACAAGTAAACCCATGATTATTATATTGCATTTTAATTAATTCTTTGATTATGAAGACAATAGAAAAAAGTTATTAACTTTTTTATAGTTTATAGAGTGTATATGTGTAATATCTTTTCTGCATCACATAAATATATATTATATATTAAACATTATGTAGGTGAATTTTGATGTATAAACACCTATTTTATTAATATTAATTTCAGCAAAGATTATATCCTATGATATATAATTATAATATGTGTTTTGAAAGTTCATTGTCTATTGTCATTTTTTAAAAATATATTGTTAATAAATTTTAAATTCATTTAAAACAAATAAGCTTGCTTTAGTAGTTATTCAACGTATATTGCAAATCTATTGCTAATAATAATAAGAGTCTCTGCTTTAAGTATTATGCAGTATTATATTGCTAAGATCTAATATATGGTATGACTAAAGATCTCTCAGCCCCATATAGCTACTTGAGTTGGATAGCTAAGTTTGAAGACATGTAGGTATCTGAAAATTTCATATTTTCCACTCAATAGAAAACTTTTAAATAAATGCTAGCTTTGGGTTGGTATTTTTAGATTTAGTATCTAAACTTACCTTAGCACCTCTATGAGGAGTGCCAAAATTATGAAACCATGGTCAGAGGTTTGGGGAGGTCTTAGCAAAGATATTTTAAATGATTTCTTTGGCTAAACATTTATCACAAAGCTTGTTGAGCAATTGGAAATTGCTGATTGTTTATATCTTACAAGCTTAAGAGAACTGGGTCATGTGATCTATGATTCTTATTTTGATTACTTATTGCTAATAATATTTAACAGATTGTATTTACATGTTGCCTTTTACTATACAATTTATAACAAATATTCATAACTCCAGGCATTAAGCAGTTGGATTGGTAAGTAGATGTACAATATCATATCATTTCTTTATGGTAAATCTAATATATTATCATTTAAATCAAGTACATAATTTTATGTACTAATAAATTAATTAATTTGGTGTTGCTAGATATTTAATAAGTAATTAGAAGATTATTATAATTATTCTGTTAATTATATGCAATAGGTTATTTTGGATAAAAATTTATATCTGAGATAATTCAATATATTATAAAGCACAAATATATTAATTGTTTAAAATAAATGAAGGCAATTATAACTGAATGCATGCATATTCTTGTAAACTATTATTTATTGGGTGAATGTTATAGCAATTTAGTATATAGTTATAAAGATAAAAATCTTGTTATATTATAAACTTGGAAATAGCATATATTGAAATTGATATTTGAATTTCATTAAATGGAATGATTTATAATAACTACTATTTCCTATTGCATTGCAAATGATGACACACTTTATTACTTTTACAATGCTTTATTATCCACCCTTTCCTTCAGTTAACAGTTTTGATTGCTCCATCAATCTTCTTCAGAACCTTATATCTCCTAAGGTTCTGAAGAAGATTGATGGGGCAATCAAAACTGTTAACTGAAGGAAAGGGTGGATAATAAAGCATTGTAAAAGTAATAAAGTGTGTCATCAATGGATTATTATATGGAATGATTTACTTTCATTAAATTTAAAAGCTCATCTGTATATTTTAAGCTTTGGTATTGACATTTGATTATAATAGATTATTAGTAATATTAGATATATTAAGGTACTTATAATTTTAATAACTTAGCTTTATTGGTTTGAGGGATAATCCTTGTGATTTGTTAATAGTATTTATTTATATAAGTATCAAATAAGAATCTTTCATTTAGTTTATGTCATCATGATTGGATATTGTAAACTTTAAAGTTATTTAGAAGGTTGACTTTATTTTATATCAGGATAAATTGGTGAAAGTGATGAAATAGCTAGATTAAGCAATCTTGTGTATTGTGTTTTATTACAGTTTAGTAATGAGACATTTTATTATTATTACAAATTGAGGTTATGAATATATAAAGCTTTAAAAGAAAAAGTTTCATATATTTTATTAAAAATAGATTAATATAAATAAATCTTTAGATTAACCAGATCTTTTATCATTCTTAAGTATTTCATTACAATTGATTTATTTAATAATACTACTTTGATGATATTATTATATCATTAGTATTGTCTTTATTTTCATTTTTATTAGCATTATTTTCATTTTATTCGATTACCATTAGCAATCAACTATTGGATTAGACTTTACTTAGTTACGATTCATGTTTTAAGTTTGCAGATTATATTAAAGTTTTCATGTCTCATTTTTATTATTTTCATTGCATTAAAAATGGCTTCTAAATTTGTATGACATATTAAGGCTATTATTATTTTTATCTATTTATGAATTATTTTAACATTTAGAATACATTTATATCATTTAAACAGTGTTTCAATTCATGAAGAACATAAATTTATTTTTATCATCCTTTGCCATCATTTTCATTCCATTACATATTGTTATTTATAAGACAGTGTTGTTCCATTATTGTTGTTTTCATTTCCAATTCATTACAAATGATAATTAAAAATTAGGTTATAGTCTTTTCTTTAATAATTTTTTAGGCAAAATCATCATGTGCCAATTTCAATATTGGTACAATATATATATATATATATATATACGCTTGATTGGCAGTCTTGGTAGGACGCCATCTGTGGACATAAATACAAGCGTTAGCAAGTTTTTTAACTTGCATTTTTGTTTATCATAAATGTACCTTTGAGGTCTTTCTTGCAATGATATAGATTGCAGAGGCTTCTACTATGTGGTGATGCTGAACTGAGATCAGACCCATGTAGCTATCTGGTTTGCTATGCTGAGTTTGAAGACATTACGTGTCTAAAAAATTCACGCTTGCAAGCTGAATAGAAATTGTTTCATAAACGCTCAGAGTTTGTATTCAGATCTAGTTTCTTTATTCCTGTCTTTCACTGACGATAGCAAATAGCTTGAAATCATGATCTGAAAGTGGAATTATAGTTAGAGATAGTGAATACTAACTACTCTGACGTTTATGTAAACAAAACATACGCTTGATTGGCAGTCTTGGTAGGATGCCATCTGTGGACATAAATACAAGCGTTAGCAAGTTTTTTAACTTGCATTTTTGTTTATCATATATATATATATATGTGTGTGTGTGTGTGTTTCAGTAGATATTTCTGTTATAAGTTAATATTATCCATATTTATACTAGATCAATTCCAAAAAACTGGGTCACTTATCTAAAATATTATAACTCCATATTGTTTTGCCTAATTTGACCCAGTTCTAGTGAGTTTAAATCTATTAAACCTCAATTTTAAAATTTTATTCTAACTTAAATAATAATAGTGATTAGAATAGTTTACAAACTTACAAACAAATAAGCAGATATTGTAACTTAAATAAAAGCATTTAAAAAGATATTGAATTTGAAGTCATTTTTACATCAGAAAATAATTCATAACTTAAATTTTAGTAATCAACCTAACAATAGCATATACATTTTTGATAAAAATAAACAACTAAATTACACAACTCTATCATGAAGCTAATTGTATAATAATATTTTTAACATACACACAAAGTAAATTATAGTCCAGAGTCAAAGGCTACAACATTACTGAATGCAATTTTTCCCATCAACAATATATTATTAAATAAAAAAAAGTTGTTTATACTGTTTACAGTATTTATATCACATAGTACCTAATCATCATATAATCCATTATAAAAATAAAGCTATATAGATCTAAATATTTCAAAATCTTTTACTACCTCTAAAAATAAATTTTCAATAATAATACCAGCTCATAATGACAAAGTTATCCATTTCCATGATGTTTGCTATCATCCTTTATTATCATTTTTTATCAAAATAAAGAAACCCAGTTAAGAATATATATAGATATAACTCTATTTTCTGATTATGACATAGCATTAAAGTGTGGTGGTCGAGAGGTCAGCAATGGCTGCTTTACAAGCAGTTGTCCTGGGTTAGTGGGTTTGCTTTCCGGCTGATGCTATGACTCATGAGAAAGAATATTATTTTCATATTGTAATTACTAAAAATAACATGCAATTATTTATTTAAATATAGGTCTGCAATAAATTTTATTTATGCAATTGAAACTTCTGACATCTATTTATCATAGTAACTTGCATTAAAAGTATTGTCTGTAGAAAATTATTACATGAACATAAATATATTTTTATTGTATACTAGCAACAGAATAACCAAAAAATAAATTTCCATGTTTGTGCAAAATTATTATTAACTCGGTATTAATAAAACAAATTGCTTTTGAAATACTCCTGATCATTTGTATTGTAGCGAATAAGTCACAATAAAATCTATTAAAATAATGAAAAACACAATATAATAAGTCTCTTGTAAAGATTGACAGAATGAATATGTGCAATGCATAAAAACATTAATTTTAAACTTGTGTGTGACATGACACAATATAATCTAAATATATGATGCAATAAGTACACCATTCTTGAAAGTAATTTATTTTAAATAATAAATATAAAGGATTTGAACTCAGACTTTCAAGACCCTTTACTATCCACACTATCTCATACTACTGATATATATATATGACACCACATGCAGAAAAGATAAATAATCACCAATATACATATTTCATGCTAAACCAGCACTCATCAGTTGGTTCAGACTACCATCTCTCATACATATATAAACAAGAAAGTTCTAAATGAATGTACAAATGAATTAAATAATTCCATGGCAACTTCACAAAATCATATGAAGGGTGAGCATTAAATTTATAGTTTTAAGTGTGAAATCATTTAGATGATAAAACTGACAATGTTTTGCTTTTCTGACTAAATATTTATCCAAAAATATTCTGTTTTTGGATTTGGAAAATTTATCATTGTGCTAAAATACATAGAGCAATAAATAAGTTTTTAAATATGGCATTATTAGGGTGTTAAATCACTAAACATCAAATGATCACCCATTCTTTATGCTTACACAAGCTGTTTACACAGAGGGTAAACTCTCCATACAGTAGAATACTCAGTGTAAGCCAGAGTAATCAACAGATGTAAGAAGGTTTGTGCATAAAATTTCTATCTAGTGCCTATTCATGCAGAATCCCCAAACTAGTTTTTAACTTGTGGCTTTCATCAGTGAGGAACCTTGGATCTGAAAGCATCCCACTTAGTTCTCAGGATCTCAAAAAATCCCTATCTTATGCTTAAAATCTAAGTGCCGTGATCTCAGATCCAAGGCTTCTTGGTGATGAAAGCCACGAGCTAAAAACTAGTCTGGGGATATTGAATGAGTAGGCACTAGTTAGGGATTTTATGCACAAATCTACTTGCATCCATTGATTATTCTGGCTTGTATTGAGTGGTGCTATTGTATGAAGAGTTTAGCCTAATTATTAGGGTGATAAGGAAATTTAATCCTAACACATTAGCACCTTCATTCCATTATCACATATTGTATTCCAAGCCATTAAATGCCTATATATTTTTAAAAAAAAATTAAAAAACTAATGTCTCATAAAAAAGAAAAAAATGCTTCTCACAACAGTGAAATAAGACCAATCTAAACCCCATAGTCATTCTTTGTGAGAATTGTTTTTTTTAATAAAGTGCAATTCAAAATAAAACTAAAAATTAAATTGTTCTACAAGTGCCAAACTATCACACATACTCGTACCTTTGATATGATCCCTTTTTGATTTGAAAAGGTGAGTTTGTCACTTATAAATTAATTGGCAGGAATTTAATATTGATAAATATTAAAAAAGTAATAATGTATAGGTAATTTGGGATAGCAAGTATTAATTCATTCTGAAATTTATATTGGACATCATGTGACTTTTTTCAGATGTTTCTATTCTGAAGTTTCAAAAGTACATGGTTAATAAAAGTTTTAAATGTATCAAAAATTATGCTTGCACATTCTGCAATAAGAAAGAGTAATGTGTGTTAAATCATTAATGCAAGAAGCAACTTGCTACCAAAAAATTTGAAATTAACCATTTTCTACACAATCGAGTAGAATTCAAATAGGAATTTGATTTGTTATTTAGAAAATATTTGAACTATGAAGTATGATTTGTAAATAATAGAAATAATCTTACATGAAAAATTAAAAACATATTGTAAATAAGAGAATATAAAAAGCTAATAAGAACACTACTAAGCAAATAATTAAAAAAAAAAGTCTGAAGGATATCTATTAATAATCCATTCTCACACAATTGTTTCATTCATTAGAAACTAGAAGTTCATATAGAAGCTAGAAGAGTAAGATTGAATGCAGACTCAATCTTTTCTGCTATATACTCTTATGTTTTGTGAGTAAGAATAGCAAAGAAATTATCACATCCATGTTTATTATAAAGACAATAATAATACTTATAATTAGTTACTTTGTCATATTTCATTCTTCTTTCAATAGTTTCATTTTCATTCATTACTTATTCCTTTTTCACTACCATTTACATAAAGCAATATATTCCTGGTTTAGATCAGCAGCTCATGAAAATCTATGATATCCTTATTAATTGGAGCTGATTCAGGGAGAATAAAAATAAACAGTAGTTTAATGCAATTGTGGATATTTAGGCCTGCAAATTCTGGTTTCCATTTCTTTACAGCTTTTCTATTGGTATACAAGTTTATTTATTATTTTAAAATTGCTTAAGTTTAAAATTATTTTAATTTTATGATTATTTCATTTGTAATATGTGATTAATCTGAATTCATTGCTTTTCTACCATTTGAATATTTAAATATGATTACTTTAACCTAGTATATGCTTGGCTAATAATTTGATTTCATATTATTGTTTTATTTATTATTATGAACCACTAACAATATGTTGTAAACATGTCTACATACTTTTTAGAATTTAATATATAAATGCAAAAAAAAAAAACTTCACTTTTGAATATCTAATGAAATGAGTGATCACATATTGTGGAAATGCATTTTCTTCCCATGTATTATGCAATTTTTGTGCAGACTTTAAAACTTCTTCATTACTTTTATATAATTAAAATTATGGACATTATATAAATTGTGATTGCAAAATTAAATATGTCATAGAACACAACACATATACAATTAATTAACAAAATAATTAAAAGCAAATGTGGTCATTAAATAAAAACATCTATTAATTAAAATTAACTATGTAAGAAATTTTTCTTAATATTTTTCTGTTTAATATTTAAGCCATGGTAACCTAACACATCTAAATGGCATTTTTATATGTCATTCTACAAAGCAAATTACTGTCCATCACAAATACTAACAAATAAATTATGATTCATATATTTTTATGACACTGTTAAATTAACTCCATGTGAATCCAACTTTCATTTTATATCAAATCCATGCAAGGATGACAATAAAGTATTTTATTTCTAAGCAATATTTAGATGAATTCAATGCAATATTCTTTTTTTAATATATTGCATTTATATAAAGTATAATACCAATAATTGTGTGCTTTAAAGCTTATGTTAGAGAAGTTATATTTATTAATAATTTATTTAATGCTTAGCACTTTCAAAGCTCCATGGCTTCATACTCATAGCTGTATGCAGTTGATAGTGATGAGAGGGGGGTATTCTAATTTATGTTCATTAGTTAGATGTTCTGATATTTTATTTAAATATTGTTTGGATTAGTTTGGCCATCTTTTTGAAATGGTGAAACAGGTGTCTTTTTTATTAATTAATTGGATGTCATTGTTTATGAAGTATGCCTCATTTATTTTGTGCCTATGATCACATCTTTCTTTGTACACTATTCTGGGGTTGGTGTGTTCAAATCTGTGTCCTGTAGCTTTTCATGCTCCCAGAATGTTGATGTAGACTCCTTGTTATTCAGTGTCTTTATATATATATATATATATATATATATATATATATATGCTGTGATGCTCTGTTTGTAATGGTAGTTTTTGTTTTTCCATAATATGAGGCTCTGCATCCAGCCTGAGGGCATTATATTTGATACACCACTTGAGATGTTGATTTGGGAGCAAGTTTCTGTAGGGTTCTCAAACATTAATGGTATATAATTATATCATTTGTAAATTAACGTCACACGTATATATATATATATACCAACATTAACTTCTTAATCAGTGTATTAACATTTAATATATTTATGTCTTGATAATTAATGAGTTTGAAAATTTTGATTTGTGGTTTCTTTACAATACAACTATTATTTTAATTAAGCTAAATCTCTATTTTAAAACCTTTATATTATATTTAATAAAGTCGGTTATTTTAACATATTTTAAAATTTCTTAAAATTAATTATAGATTATTTTCTAATTTTCTTTTCATAATATCATTAATATAATATTGCAATATGCTTTTTACATTTGATAAAATCATCTCTTTTGAATATATTTTCCATTAATAAAAATATATTACTTTTTTTAAAATTTTAATCAAATAATAGATTTTAAATTTTAGTAATACTTTCCATTATTGAAGTCAATTGTACATTAAAGAAGTAGGCACTTTTTTATTTCAACCAGTATGTGACTTACTACTCACCTCTTTTTTAATTAATGCATAACAAACACAAGATATTATATTGAATAGGATAAATCGTCCCAGTATATCTAAATCGTAAAACTACATATGTGAGAAAATTCTGAGGTATTATAATATTAATAAAAATTAAATATTTACATGACTTTTTTCTCTCTTTCTGTTTGATGGTCTAAGAAAGTTAATAAATTTAAATAAAAGAATAATCATTTTCCCATAATTATGAGATATGAAGGTTTTGTTTATAAAGATGTCTATAGCTTCAGACAATGTTTAAAATTACTAATTGAAACTGAATTTGGAAAATAACTTTATAGTTTGTTGACAATATTTAAATTTGAATTCCCATGCATAGTATACTTTTGTATGACAAATTTAAGTCCATCATTTCTAACTATTAGTTAGTAATTCAAATAACATTGACAAAAATGCTTCATTTTCTGAGACTGGAAAATTTTATTGTGTAAATACATTATCTATTTAATATTAAATAAGATGAAAAATATTTACCAAAGTGTTAAAGATACATTGTTGATCATTTGTCAGAATTGGGTTTCTCCAATCTACAGAAGGATATCCCATTTAACTACGAGGTTCATTTCAAAACATGAATAAAATTTTATTCAGTATTTAATCTTATAAAGTCAGTATTTCATTTGTAATCAAGACACAAACATGGGGAAGGCTTTCTTTTCTATACAATTTTGACTAAAACAGCTACTCTGACTAACAGATTGATTGCTTCACCAACTTAAGAAAAGAACCTTTCTCTGTAAAATATTTTATTGATAGGCATTTACATTGTTTAATTCAAAGTTGTGATTATTGATAAAGCACATAGAAAGTAAGTAAATACTTATAAAGAAAGGCTCTAGTCTTTATCATATGCACCTTGATTGTTTATAATAGTCAAATGATAAGAGATGACCATTCTTATCTTTGTAAAATAACTATCTTGTGTTGTGGTTTGAGAGCTCCCACTATAGTCAAAAAGATATTATTTGACTATTATAACTATTCAAGGTGCATATGATAATGATTAAAGCCTTATTCTAAAAGAATTAATTCAATAAAATATCTGGTATTCTTATTAACTGATTAAGACATATAATAAAACAACATAGAGGAACACCTTGATTATATATATTGTAACCTAGTGTTATTGACACTTGGTTTACTTGGCATTATTTCTGCAGGAAAACAATGCTATTCTTTAAAGAAATAAAAAGATAAAATAACCATAGTAATAATTGATTAATAAAGTATGCTATTCACTCACTTTGGCATGTTTTGGGTGAATAACTAATAGATTTAGTAATGCAATATCATTTTTAAAAAGAACATGAATAATTTAATTAAGATATTAATAATTAAAGCAAATTAATATAGTATAAAAACAAATATCATAAACAGTAATTGATTTTGGATGGGTAGAGGGGAGAGTGGATGAGTGTCTTATCATAAAGCACAATAACTTCTGGTAATTTCTTTTTGTAAAAAAAAATAATGTTTAAAGAATTATACATCACTGATTGTTAATTAAATGTATTTATTATTTTTTTTTTTTATTGTCAAATCACTTTGTAATCTATTTAAATAATACTAAAACTATATGATTGTAATAGGTTTTTCCTTTCTTTTGTTTATGTTATAATCAAATGATTATTTTTCTGGAAGAGGTCGCTAAAGTCAAGATCATTTTTTTTGAAAAAAAAAAATAGTCTGCTTTTAGTTTTCAAGGAAGGAACAGTGCTGAAATTTGGTAACTCAATTTTTTTCATTTTATTTTGCAGAAATAAATGTAATCAAAGTAAAATTTTAATAATATAATGCGTGGCTAAATTTTTTTGATAAGATATCCTGATTTCCTGTGCCATCTACCTATTTAAAAACCTTTTATACTTAAAAATTTATTGTCTCACGCTAAAGTTCAAAAATGACAGATGTAACTAAAGGATTCACGAAAAATTATATTATATCTAAATTAAGGAAAGGAAGCGATTTCCAAGAAAAAATTAATTATTTATTAACTTTATGTCATTTATTGATATTTTCTTGGTATAGAAAAAAAAAATAATAATAATAATTGAAAGAAATATTTTGAAACCAAGGAAAATCAACTAGAAACATTTTCGCGCTCTTTCTAAATATTGTCTGCCTTTACAAGTAATGTAGTTACATACGTTAAAATATGTTTTATTCACCAAGAATTGTCTGGAAATAATAATAATGATAAATAAGATTAAATTATGCACATGTATATTTTTTTTTTGGAAAAAAAAATATAAACTTTCTCAGAGTAAATATAGGAAGAGTTATATAGGGGCATTCTTACGGAGAAGTTACCGTTAAAAAAAATTTATAATTCCTAAAGTATGAACAAAACCAAATATCTTAGTGACTTAATGATAAAAATAAATGATATATTATATTACACATCAGTTGGATTTATTAAAACTTCCTATACATGTAAATCAGCTGCAGTTATTATCAGAATAATCTCTCGGAAAAATTGCGCATTTCCGTCCATAAGTAAGCTAGCTAATATGAATTGTACGTATCGTCAATAATAAAAAAGAAAAGAATTGTGTATGTTTATCGTCTATCGTCAACTGTTCGTTATGTTATAATATGTATATTTTATTTTCTATGGATCCCAAAATTGTAGTAGTTTAATTCAAGTAAGAATTAATCTTCAATTCTGCTATATTTTTCTTTACCTAATTTATTAAACGCACAAAATAAGAGAAAACTTTTATTTAAAGGAAATAATACCATGCGTTTATTGTTTTTAAACTTGCTTCGTGAAATACGACTGGATAAAGCTCTTCAATTGCTCAACAGAAAAACATTTTCTAATGAGAGAGTATGCACTTGTTAATTAATGATTGTTTAAAACTAAGTTATAAATGATATGTATTTTTTTTGTTATATCACATAGGTTAAAGTCTGTATGGTCAAGTGATATTTAATAGCCTTGTAATGACAAAGGTATGTTTTAATATAATTATTATAGGTTAAGTTGATATTTAACACGAAAGAAAAAAATCTATAAAATATGTTTTAATTATTACATACAATTGTAGGTAGAAATTTTGTATGTTAGATACGTAAAAGAAAAATATTTAGATATTTAAGGGGTAAAATAAATATTGAAAATTATCAGAAGTAACTAAAAAAAAAAAAAAATGCTATAACAAAATATTTCTTGTTAAAGTTTTGAAACGAATTTATACTGTATTAATTGAGGAATTTATTCCTAATTATTCTTAAATAACACATCCACTTTATTTAGTTTAAGATAGTATGCTACCAACTATTTTTGAATGTTCCTTTATTAAAATTAAAATTATTATACTTTTATTCTATGATGTCCATTGATTTCAGATGTTGATCAAAGTATACACGGTAACATAAGTTTATTATAATCAGTGTATTTACTTATCCTGCCCAGATATAGCATTGGTATATGCTTAATATTCGCATAGGTAATAATTATAATGTATTTATTTTGTGGGATGAAAAATGATCTCCCCAAAAGCTTTGTTTTCCATGAGAGGAAGATTTTAAATATAATGTTCGGGTATGTTTATAGCCCAAGTGATCGATTCTCATAGATAGGACGATCAAGAATTTATCTAGCATTTAGTATGCTTCATTCGTTTAAATCCCAGGAGAGGATTGTATTTGGTGTGTGTTCGTTGTATGCCCAAGTAAGAGGCAAGAAACCACCAAAATATTTTAATGTAGTAGATTACTTTACAGACCTTCGTGGTTATTCCATATTCCTCATGTGAAAATAAAGATAGCTCCACCATGGAAGGTGTTGATTATTGTGCTTAATTTTGAAAGTTCGGGCAAGATAAAGGTTATATTGGAGGTGTTAGTTCCTCAAGATCCACTTTAGTATAAATAGTGCGTTAGTAACTAGGATCAATATCTGTATTGTGCTGCTAAATATTGCTAGTATTTGACAAGTAAATCAATGGAGAAAGTAATTAAAATTGCGTAATTTAAAACGCTTATTTACTGAAGGAATATTCAAATGCAATATTTAATTCTGGTTAGTAATTAAATAATACTCATATTTAAAATTATACGTATGAATAAAATTTGTATCATAACTTAAGTTAGCATTAAGTTAAATGTAAGATGGTAAGTGTAACTTCTGATAACTGGCCTATAATTAGAATAGGTTATCCCATTAAAGACCATAAATAAAGTAAATGTATTAGAAATAAATTTAATATTTTGCGTATTGCATATGATTGGATTAATCATTTAAAAAAAAAAAAAAAAAAAAAAATAGTTAGTCAATAATTTTGAATAAAAGCTTCTACAAGGTTACCAAAATTTAATAAACAATGTATTGGTAATGAAATGTACTTTTAGTTAATCAATCCATATGATTGCATACAGGAGAAGTAGTAACCTCTAGTCCATAACCAAAAGAGTATACAGATTAATGTCAGTTATATTTTATATTTTTGTATTACTATGGGATTATTGAATAAATGTTCATATATTTTTTTTGTGATAATAATAAATTATAGTCTTGTTAAAATTTGTTGTAGATTCATTTTTTTTGTTTTTATATGCTAAATATAAGTGTTTGCACAATATTTGCAAAACCTTTTCTTGAGTCCGAAATCATTCCAAATTCTTAAAAACTTAATATACCAGATAAATAAAGTTAAGCAGATCGGAATATGTCATTATATTTTAGTTTAATGATAATTATTTATGGAGTTGAAAACTTAAGACTATTTTTTTTTTTTGGGAAAAAATGAATTTATTCCCAAACCATTAACTTTGGTTGCACATTATTCCATTCCCATTTAGTTAAATTGTCTAAGTAATAAATCTTAGTTATATTATTGTGTTGTCATGGATGATGGAAGGACACAAAAAGCACCCTTGTCTTTTTATTATTCTGACTGAGATTCTGAAAAAAAAAAACTGTGTTATTCAAAATTATACGTCATTATTGAATAGAATTATCATCTCTTTAAATAATATAGCAGTTGATATGAGAGATGAAGACACATTGAATTTAAGTAAAATAAATGTTTCCTATAGCCGACCAGAATGCCAGTCATATGCGACAACACAATACTGCCGAGCATTTCCTTACATGAAACAAAGAACCCTGAGATTAATATTATTATAATTATTCTTTAAATTAATAAGTGATCAATTATTGTTGTTATTACAATCGTGGCATGGCTTAAGAGAATTGAATGTACAATTGTATTATATGAAAAGTATTTTAGATCATATTGGAAAATTAATGGATATGTTGCTTTTATTTTTTTGGTTGCCTTAAACACAACCTGAAAAAATAAATAAAATAAAATAAACTAAATAAATATTGGGTTAGAAATGGCCGCCCAACTACAGGGGCCATCGATGGCTATAGCTGGCCACGAGGAATTTAGTAAACTTTTCTTGAAGTCAATATTAATATTGTTTGCACTTGAATGGATTAATTATTCATTGATGAAAAAAAAATATTTGCCAATAATGAATTGTTTTAGCCATAAGATATTATGTGAATATCTATTATATGATCTAATCTTTTGCCACTAAAAAATAAATAATTAAGTTGTTAGTTTATGATGTTGTGGTCTGTAGGCAATTCCATAAAACACTGTAATGATTTTATCATTTATGATGATCTGTTTGTCTGGTCTTGTGATTGGCACTTATGCTATATTACATAATATCTAATGAGATTTCTATGGACCAAGAAGCATATGAAAGAAAAAAAAAAGAGCATATTTAGTAGTTAATGTTGGAGCTTTAGGGATATTAAATGTCAGAGCATAGTTTTTGGTGTAGATTGTTTTTGGTAGGAGAGGCATGGAGGCAGGATGTCTTGTCAATAATTTCTTATCGATAAATTTATTAATAGTTCATTGCTAATATTTCAGTACTGTTAAATACTAAAAGAGTTAGAATTTTAATATGAGTGAAAACAAAGATAATCATAGTATTTCTGAGGATTTGGGAGGATCCCAAGAGTTACAATCCCCTGATACACAGACTCCATATTTTAGTGTAGAATTAAAAGAGGAAGGGGAAGATTTGGATATAGCTAACCCAGAAGAAGCCACAATAATAAAGGGAAAACATGAAAATGAGCCAGATCAATTAATGAGAAATACATTGGAGGAATTCTTGAAAAAATTAGAAAAATCAAATAGTGAATTAAAAAGTGAATTAAAAAGTCAGATCCAAAACTCAAATAGTAAATTAGAACAATCAAATAGTGAATTAAAAAGTCAGATCCAAAACTCAAATAGTGAATTAAAAAGTCAGATCCAAAACTCAAATAGTAAATTAGAACAATCAAATAGTGAATTAAAAAGTCAGATACAAAATTTAGATATTAAATTAGACAATCAAGTACAGGAGATAAAGGACTTAAGGGAAGATTTGAGAAATCATGTAGAAGAATCAAAATTGGCCTCTGAAAAGCTGGAAATAAGAATAAGGAAAGAGATCGAAATAAATTCTGAAAGGGCAGAAAATATGATTGAGGCTATCCAGCAGGACTTTAAAAGTCAATATATTGTATTAAACAATGAAGTACAGGAAATAAGAAATTATCAAAAGGAAACAGTAGTATTTCAAAGAGAAGTTCAGGATAGAGTTGAATCTATTAAGGGAGAATTAGACAGTGCTAGAAGTGAAGTTAGTAATTTGAAAGAGGAAGTTAAAAATATAACTCTAGAACCTGACAATGTAGTGAAAGGATGTCAGAGCCAGATTACCAGATTAATAGCTAAACTAGAAACTCAAGAGTTAACCCAATGTGAGATTAATCAAAATCTAGAAAGTGAGCTAAGTCAAGTTATGGGAAGAGTAGAAAATTTTAATGATATAATAAAGAGTAATGCACAGCTATTACATAATAATCTCCAAGATGAAATAGGGGAATTAATGACTCAGTGTGAGAGTAAAGTCTATCAAAGGTTAGAAGATAAATTCGGGATAGATAAAGATGAAACTATTAACCAATTGGAACAACAGATTAAACACTTAAATGTAGGCCTAAAAGATAGTTCAAAGAGAATAGACTGTGAATGGCAGAACTATAAGTTAGAATTAGAGAGTCGAATGCAAGCTATAGACTATAATAGGGATAATTTTACAAAAAGTAAAAAAGTTGTTCAAAGTAAAGGTTTATCTGAAACTCAAGTAAAGGAAACAAATAATGGTCATAATAACCAAGTAATATCTGAGTTACATACGGTAATTAGTCCAGTAGAATCAATATACGATCCATTAAATGAGGCTAGAAGTAAAGTCATGCTAGAGCCAGAAAGTAATAGCTCCATGGCCTTAAAATTCTTAAAAATAAAATTTTTTAGAGGTGAATATCTGGAGAATCCACACGAGTATCTCCAGAATCTGGAGGAGTTATTCACCTTATGTCATTTATCTGAGATAGAAAAGATTGCTATTGCCGCTAACCATTTGTGTGCAGCATCTAAAGACTGGTGGCAATCATTATTTATTAAACCAGAAACATATGGAGACTTCAAATATCTTATGTTAGCCAGTTTTTGGGGGGAAGACCGCCAAGATAACCTGAGATATCAGATATCTCAGGAAAGATATCATGTAAATAAGGGTAGTTATACTCAGTTTTTCAGGAGTCAGGCCATCAAATTGAAAACCTTGACAGCTTATCCTTTATCTGAGACACAAATTGTGCGAATAATTCGCCATAATCTGCCGAGGCATATAGAGCAGATCTTGATTGCTGCTGACAGACATACCATAGAAGAGGTAGTAGAAATTTTAGATTCGTTAGAGACCAGCGATAGGAATATTGATAATAGAATTAGGGTAAATAGAGACACCCATCCGATGGTGAGTAATATCAATTTCGCAGATAGGTCACATATGGGAAGGAGGAAGTTAGTTAGAGAAAAAGGATATTATAGGACGAATCCCTATGGTAGACAGAATAGCCACCTCAGTAGGCCAACAGTTAAGAGTAGAATTCTGAATGAGAATCAGCCTTCTACTAGTGGTATCCCAACAATACCAAAGAAAAATATAAAAGGTAGTAAAAGTAGCGGGGCATTAAATTAAAAAGGACCTCGCAGGAACATTCCTCACTTCGGGGCCCTATTTTTAAACATATGGGGAACAGCATAATGTAGAACATGACCAAGCACTGGCCAGAATTAACCTTAAAAAGATGGGTGATAAACGCACTCGTTATTCCAAAACCAGTCCACATCCTTTTAAAGTCCATGATTTTGTTTTAATTAGAACTCCCCATGTGAGTAATCTCCGGAAACATATGTTTAGAAAATTCATGTATCTTTATGAAGGCCCCTATGAAATTGTGAAACAAGTGGGTGAGAATGCCTTTTTGGTCTCAACCCCTGATGGAACAAGAGGTACCTATAATGCCCGAAGCTTACTACCATATCCCAAGCAAAAATTAAATCCTTAAAACTGTATTTATTGGCATAAGAAAGAAGTAGGATATAAACTTAGTAATACCATAAGAAGTGTTAAAAATGCATATATTATTTTATTTTTTATTTATTATAACGGTGGGAGAATTGTAACCTAGTGTTATTGACACTTGGTTTACTTGGCATTATTTCTGCAGGAAAACAATGCTATTCTTTAAAGAAATAAAAAGATAAAATAACAATAGTAATAATTGATTAATAAAGTATGCTATTCACTCACTTTGGCATGTTTTGGGTGAATAACTAATAGATTTAGTAATGCAATATCATTTTTAAAAAGAACATGAATAATTTAATTAAGATATTAATAATTAAAGCAAATTAATATAGTATAAAAACAAATATCATAAACAGTAATTGATTTTGGATGGGTAGAGGGGAAGAAGATGAATGTCTTATCATAGAGAACAATAACTTCTGGTAATTCCATTTGTAGAAAATGATGTTTAAAGAATTATACATCACTGATCGTTAATTAAATGTATTTATTATTTTTTTTATTGTCAAATCACTTTGTAATCTATTTAAATAATACTAAAACTATATGATTGTAATAGGTTTTTCCTTTCTTTTGTTTATGTTATAATCAAATGATTATTTTTCTGGAAGAGGTCGCTAAAGTCAAGATCATTTTTTTTGAAAAAAAAATATAGTCTGCTTTTAGTTTTCAAGGAAGGAACAGTGCTGAAATTTGGTAACTCAATTTTTTCATTTTATTTTGCAGAAATAAATGTAATCAAAGTAAAATTTTAATAATATAATGCGTGGCTAAATTTTTTTGATAAGATATCCTGATTTCCTGTGCCATCTACCTATTTAAAAACCTTTTATACTTAAAATTTTATTGTCTCGCGCTAAAGTTCAAAAATGACAGATGTAACTAAAGGATTCACGAAAAATTATATTATATCTAAATTAAGGAAAGGAAGCGATTTCCAAGAAAAAATTAATTATTTATTAACTTTATGTCATTTATTGATATTTTCTTGGTATAGAAAAAAAAAATAATAATAATAATTGAAAGAAATATTTTGAAACCAAGGAAAATCAACTAGAAACATTTTCGCGCTCTTTCTAAATATTGTCTGCCTTTACAAGTAATGTAGTTACATACGTTAAAATATGTTTTATTCACCAAGAATTGTCTGGAAATAATAATAATGATAAATAAGATTAAATTATGCACATGTATATTTTTTTTTGGAAAAAAAATATAAACTTTCTCAGAGTAAATATAGGAAGAGTTATATAGGGGCATTCTTACGGAGAAGTTACCGTTAAAAAAAAAAAATTATAATTCCTAAAGTATGAACAAAACCAAATATCTTAGTGACTTAATGATAAAAATAAATGATATATTATATTACACATCAGTTGGATTTATTAAAACTTCCTATACATGTAAATCAGCTGCAGTTATTATCAGAATAATCTCTCGGAAAAATTGCACATTTCCGTCCATAAGTAAGCTAGCTAATATGAATTGTACGTATCGTCAATAATAAAAAAGAAAAGAATTGTGTATGTTTATCGTCTATCGTCAACTGTTCATTATGTTATAATATGTATATTTTATTTTCTATGGATCCCAAAATTGTAGTAGTTTAATTCAAGTAAGAATTAATCTTCAATTCTGCTATATTTTTCTTTACCTAATTTATTAAACGCACAAAATAAGAGAAAACTTTTATTTAAAGGAAATAATACCATGCGTTTATTGTTTTTAAACTTGCTTCGTGAAATACGACTGGATAAAGCTCTTCACCTGGACCGATTGCTCAACAGAAAAACATTTTCTAATGAGAGAGTATGCACTTGTTAATTAATGATTGTTTAAAACTAAGTTATAAATGATATGTATTTTTTTTGTTATATCACATAGGTTAAAGTCTGTATGGTCAAGTGATATTTAATAGCCTTGTAATGACAAAGGTATGTTTTAATATAATTATTATAGGTTAAGTTGATATTTAACACGAAAGAAAAAAATCTATAAAATATGTTTTAATTATTACATACAATTGTAGGTAGAAATTTTGTATGTTAGATACGTAAAAGAAAAATATTTAGATATTTAAGGGGTAAAATAAATATTGAAAATTATCAGAAGTAACTAAAAAAAAAAAAATGCTATAACAAAATATTTCTTGTTAAAGTTTTGAAACGAATTTATACTGTATTAATTGAGGAATTTATTCCTAATTATTCTTAAATAACACATCCACTTTATTTAGTTTAAGATAGTATGCTACCAACTATTTTTGAATGTTCCTTTATTAAAATTAAAATTATTATACTTTTATTCTATGATGTCCATTGATTTCAGATGTTGATCAAAGTATACACGGTAACATAAGTTTATTATAATCAGTGTATTTACTTATCCTGCCCAGATATAGCATTGGTATATGCTTAATATCTCGCATAGGTAATAATTATAATGTATTTATTTTGTGGGATGAAAAATGATCTCCCCAAAAGCTTTGTTTTCCATGAGAGGAAGATTTTAAATATAATGTTCGGGTATGTTTATAGCCCAAGTGATCGATTCTCATAGATAGGACGATCAAGAATTTATCTAGCATTTAGTATGCTTCATTCGTTTAAATCCCAGGAGAGGATTGTATTTGGTGTGTGTTCGTTGTATGCCCAAGTAAGAGGCAAGAAACCACCAAAATATTTTAATGTAGTAGATTACTTTACAGACCTTCGTGGTTATTCCATATTCCTCATGTGAAAATAAAGATAGCTCCACCATGGAAGGTGTTGATTATTGTGCTTAATTTTGAAAGTTCGGGCAAGATAAAGGTTATATTGGAGGTGTTAGTTCCTCAAGATCCACTTTAGTATAAATAGTGCGTTAGTAACTAGGATCAATATCTGTATTGTGCTGCTAAATATTGCTAGTATTTGACAAGTAAATCAATGGAGAAAGTAATTAAAATTGCGTAATTTAAAACGCTTATTTACTGAAGGAATATTCAAATGCAATATTTAATTCTGGTTAGTAATTAAATAATACTCATATTTAAAATTATACGTATGAATAAAATTTGTATCATAACTTAAGTTAGCATTAAGTTAAATGTAAGATGGTAAGTGTAACTTCTGATAACTGGCCTATAATTAGAATAGGTTATCCCATTAAAGACCATAAATAAAGTAAATGTATTAGAAATAAATTTAATATTTTGCGTATTGCATATGATGGGATTAATCATTTAAAAAAAAAAAAAAAATAGTTAGTCAATAATTTTGAATAAAAGCTTCTACAAGGTTACCAAAATTTAATAAACAATGTATTGGTAATGAAATGTACTTTTAGTTAATCAATCCATATGATTGCATACAGGAGAAGTAGTAACCTCTAGTCCATAACCAAAAGAGTATACAGATTAATGTCAGTTATATTTTATATTTTTGTATTACTATGGGATTATTGAATAAATGTTCATATATTTTTTTTTGTGATAATAATAAATTATAGTCTTGTTAAAATTTGTTGTAGATTCATTTTTTTTGTTTTTATATGCTAAATATAAGTGTTTGCACAATATTTGCAAAACCTTTTCTTGAGTCCGAAATCATTCCAAATTCTTAAAAACTTAATATACCAGATAAATAAAGTTAAGCAGATCGGAATATGTCATTATATTTTAGTTTAATGATAATTATTTATGGAGTTGAAAACTTAAGACTAAATTTATTCCCAAACCATTAACTTTGGTTGCACATTATTCCATTCCCATTTAGTTAAATTGTCTAAGTAATAAATCTTAGTTATATTATTGTGTTGTCATGGATGATGGAAGGACACAAAAAGCACCCTTGTCTTTTTATTATTCTGACTGAGATTCTGAAAAAAAAAGCTGTGTTATTCAAAATTATACGTCATTATTGAATAGAATTATCATCTCTTTAAATAATATAGCAGTTGATATGAGAGATGAAGACACATTGAATTTAAGTAAAATAAATGTTTCCTATAGCCGACCAGAATGCCAGTCATATGCGACAACACAATACTGCCGAGCATTTCCTTACATGAAACAAAGAACCCTGAGATTAATATTATTATAATTATTCTTTAAATTAATAAGTGATCAATTATTGTTGTTATTACAATCGTGGCATGGCTTAAGAGAATTGAATGTACAATTGTATTATATGAAAAGTATTTTAGATCATATTGGAAAATTAATGGATATGTTGCTTTTATTTGTTTTGGTTGCCTTAAACACAACCTGAAAAAATAAATAAAATAAAATAAACTAAATAACATTGGGTTAGAAATGGCCGCCTATATATATATATATATATATATATATATATATATATATATATATATATATATATATAACATGTAAGTAAGCAATAAGTGTAAATTAATAAAATAAAAAAATCTAATAAAATATGTAAATTTCAGCATTCAGTAGAGCGGAAGTATAGTATATATCAAGTATATAAATGTCCTATTATCACCTTTGCATCATGTCTACATACTTTTAGAACTATTTTATAGAATTTATTTCATGCTTTACCACATGTTTTTTGGAAAACTTTGAACTATGCTAATTACATAAAAAATCTCCAGATGTCAGCATCATTCAAAGAAAATTATAACACAATTATGAAATTGTGGTTTTAAATAAAAAAGAAAATAGAAATGGAGCTTGCATTGAAAGCAAATTGGCTGCATATAGTCATTAGGCTTACATGACAGTTACTTTTATTCAGGATTTGTAAATTAAAATCCACAATGTTACATACAATTTGATTGTTTGTTTTAATTTTGTAAGATTTTATTTAATATTTGTTTCTTGATGAAAATATAATGTTCACATTCTAATTTTATTTCCATATTAAACAAGATAATCATGTGTTCGAGCCCTCCAGCCCTAAAATGCTGTGTGCAGAGGCTAATGATTGTAAAAGGAAAATTAAAGAGGCATATTTTATCATCAATGATAACAACACAATCAATAGATGTGACATGTGTTTTGCTATTTCAAGAAAATGGACAAGTTGATTTACATATGCATTTACATACATTATCAATTATAAATATCACAGCAATGATTTGAAAATCTATTTTGGCCATGAATATGAGGGACAAAACCTCAAAAGTACTAGTTCTGATTAATTTGCTTTAATTGTTTTTGTTACCACTAATAGCTTCTTCACACAGCCTATTAAAGCACTCATATATACTATTTATAACAAAGAATAAGTCAAGTAAGGAAGTATCCAAAGTGAAGAAGGAAGTTAAAGCAGAAATATTTTAAAAGATTGTGAATTCATTACCATTTTATTGTTGATATATATAAATTTTTAAATTTCAAAAATTATTTACAATACCTGAGTTTTTTTCTAAATATGTATAATTAGTAGAAGTTTAGTTTATTGTTAGATTTTATTGTGTAAAAAATGTTTTATTTCCAATGAGGCTCAAATATTTATTTTATTTTGGTTGTTTTAGTTTACCATTCAGTTTTATTTTTAAAATTAATTTCTTAAATTTGTGATTATTTTTAATTCAATATTCAAATAAATAAATTAAAATATTTAAATAATTTATGAAAAATAAATAAATTCTTCAATTGAATATGACAAATTTCTACAATAAGTCTCTAAAATTTTACCCCAAAAAGTTTAATAAATTTTATACGGCTATATTACTTATGATATAGCAATAGGTATTTCTTTTTATCTTGCAATTCTTAATTATTACACTTAAAAATTACACAATCTCATTTATAATTATCATTCTTCAAATTACTTTAAAATCATATGCATTTTTTTTTTTTTTGCTTTTTTCCCAAAAGTTTGTTATGGTACAATATTTTATGTAATAAAATGTTTACAAAACATAAAACCAGAAGCTTTATAAATTAAAGACAAATTTTTGAAATATTTTTTTTAAACAAAATCAAAATTACTAATTTAATAGTAATAAAAACCTATTAACATCTTTCTGTTAATGTTCTTGGATTACAGCAAAAAATCCAAGAATCTGAAATAACTAAATATAAATAAGGATAATTCCCCATATTCTGAGGGCAATATTGACTTTAAAGTATTAAAATAACTGGAGGGACCATGTCTGTTGATAATGAGATTTCTATTAAAGTTCAAAAAAAAGTTATTCTGAAAAAAGATATAATCTAAAGCAAATGTTTAATAGCAATAAAACAGGGGTATTTTTTTAGTATGTGTTTCTTCATGATTTTGGTTTCTCAGTGGAACTCTAAACCAACCACTATCACAACTAAAGCAAATAAAAAAGTTGAACAAACACACTGAGATGTGATGGGCCATGTTCCAATATTTTGATCATATGTTACCAAATTGCAATTTCCATCAATAAATAAAAAAATAAACATGCAAATTTTCTACAACTATGCTCGATCAAGTCATGTGATCAAAAGATTGATGATTTGGTAAAAAAATCGAAAAAAAATCACAGACCATCCAAAACATTGACTATGAAATTGCATAAGCTCAAACAAGAAATGTGTGTAAGCTAAAATAAAATTGCATAAAATAATCTAATCTTATAATTAACAGAAAAAAAAACAATAAACTGATTTGTTAAACCACTAAACATCACATAATCATCTACTACTGTATGGAGAGTTTTACCTATTTTTTAACAGATATGTAATTCTCTGTTCTGTCCATAAACTTTTCTATAAACATCTGTCCCTATTTACTTGTAGAAATATCTGATTTCTCTTTTTTCTGGTAATATCCTGTTTATAAATTATTTTGTTAATCTTTTTCAAAGGATGCACTATAGATATCTATGGCATCTCAATTGTCTTTTTTAATGTCATTTACTATAGTGTATTCAATAGTCATTAGTTCTTTAATACTTATATTGCCTATGTTCTTGGTCTGACTTTAGTGCAGACTTCCAAATATAGTCCATTTTTGTCGTCATCAATTCTTTTTTAATTTTTTCATTCAATTTTTAAACCTCACTTCCATTTGTAATGATTCATTTCATTACTGTGTCATATATTAATCATTAATTGGCTTTGGTATATTGTAATCCAACAGTAATCCTTTTAATATTGCTATAGATTTTTATCCAATATATTTCTTTCTAATATAGCTTTATAAGTTGTGCCTTTTTAATATGTATGCTTAAATATTTATATTTTTCTCACTTTTTAAATTTGTTGTCTATTTTCTAATATTACTCATTGTGTTCTTTGAATAGACATCTTTTTGTTTTTGTTATATTTATTTTTTTCTACCAATTTTCATATTTCTCTATTAGTTTTGTAATTGCATAGCTTAAACCATTATGATTCTGGATCGAAATTATATATTCCTCTTCTGAATATTTAAATTTATTGGTGGGAGGGATGAATAAGAAAAATGTGACATGGTGGATATCAAATTAGGTAAAAATTGTATCTATTGGGGTAATTTTAAAGAACACTTTTATATATGGGAATATATATGCACAAGCAGAAATAAGATTTAGTGTCTTTTGAATCTTAAAGACATATATTGAATGTAGCCTTAAACAATTTTGTATGGGGGAGGGGTGGTTGAGTACCTTTTTATAAGATTCAGACAATCTTTTTTCTCATAGTAGTAAAATCTTAATGCACATTTATTTAATATATTCATTCAGTATTTTGAATGTTTTAACATAATAAATAGAGATATTTGAACTTGGATTTTTAGTCTGAATTCATCCCCTATTTTATGCCAAATGACTGATACCCCTGACCACACACATATGAAAAATACAAATTATCCCTTATATAAGTATTTCATGCAAAACCATCACTCATCAGATGGCCAGATCATAATTTCCCATATATATATATATATATATATATATATATACAATCACTGCTCAGCTAATATTATGATAACAATTCCTTAAACCTTAATAGAGAGGCTTCAATCTTCTCATTCTTCTAACAATTCAACATTCCATTTCATTAAAAAACCAAAAATGGAATATTCAAAGAACTTGGTGTATTTTATATTGTAGCCATGCTTATTAATATAAATGAATATGTAATGGTTCGATAATATAAGGGACTTAGTTGATGCAATATCTACATGGTATAACTACAATATAATCAACTGATGGCTGTGAGTGTTTCTTGATTGGGTTTTTCAAGTTGAATTGTTGAAAAGGTGAGAATATGAAATCGGTCTATTAAAGTTTAAGGAATTGCTATCTTAATATATTCCAAGGACTGATTCTATATATGTGTGGAAGATTATGTTCTGATCCAACTTATGAATTCTGGTTCTGTGATATATATATATATATATATATATATATATATATATATATATATATATATTGAGGATCATTGATCTTTTTGATATGTGTGTGGTCACATGCTCAGTTGTTTGAGATGGAGTTATGGATGAGTATAGACTAAAAATCCGAAATTCATATCCATCTATTTACCTAATGTATATTATTATAGATATAACAATATGTAATTCAAGTAGTTGTGAGTAGATTAAATAAAGACATTTTTTGAATATAATTATACATAATATTTTAAAAGCGAATTTATTTTTTTCTTGTAGGTGCATTTCTAAGTTGATCAGATAAAATGGGGATCCTGAAAAAAAGTTAGATTTTCCTTTAAAATGTTGTGTGAAGTAATCCAGTGTTTATTGATAAAGCATAATATTCATGCTAAATTCCAGCTTTATTGGTTTGAATAGCTGGTAAAAATATTTAATAGAGTTGCTATTCATTTTTGGAAGTTAAAAAGACTAAATATCATCCAAATAGGAAATACAGGAAATATTAACCTTTAAATCAGGTGTGTGTATATATATATAATAAAATAAATGTCCGGTAATATTAATAATACAATAACGAATCTTAAATATATTCCAAACAACGGTAAACAATTTATAATATAATATAAATAAAAACTCATAAAGAAATATTTTCGATTATATTCATAATCATTTTCAACTCAACTTTAAAAATGGAATCATCTACTACCAACCGGAAACACAAAAACTCATAAAGAAATATTTTCGATTATATTCATAATCATTTTCAACTCAACTTTCAAAATGCAATCATCTATTTCCGGTTGGTAATAGATGATTGCATTTTGAAAATTGAGTTGAAAATGATTATGAATATTGAAAATATTTCTTTGCGTTTATATTATATTATAAATTGTTTACCATTGTTTAGAATATATTTAAGAATATCTATATATTCCTAAAAGTTACTTTTCTACCCTATTCTGTAGAGGGTTGATGTAGACAGTAAAAAGAGCACATGTTGGAAATTGAGCAATATGTATCAAAAAAGAGAATGAGTTTTTTTATTAACTGTAATATGTATTTCTCATCTTATTGCTGTGTTTATTAACACATCAATAGTGTTTAATCTGGATAATATCACATGCTGATTTTATATCCAGTTGGATCATAATAAAGATACATTTCATTTTTTATTATTCCTGATTGTGCCATTGTCTGCTTTGAATAAAATCTTTTCCTCCATTGTAGATGAATCTTTCTTAGCAACTTATACTTTTGATAACATAGTTAACAGATAGGGCTTTCTTTGTCTGTAATAACTTAGTCTAATAGCTTGATACTAAATAGATTTACTGATATGGGCCTCCAATTAATTAGTGTGGTTAGTGTTCATGTTTTTTAGTAAACAGTGCCAGTAAAATAGGATATAGTTTAGGATATAGTCCATGTACATATAGACTTTTTTTGTTAAGTAAAATTGGATAAATTAGATAAGTATTCTGCAATAAAATATTTCTAAATGCCTAAATAAAAGCAAGGTATTCGATGTATTCCTTATGACAAGAGTTTTGTGTTGGTGATAGCTTCTACGTAAATTTTGTAGAGGTAAAAAATATTTTGTCTTCTGGATCTACAAGAAAGTATAAAACAGATTTTTTTTTCTTCTGTAGTTTGATTTTAAAAAATGTGCAAAGGGCTTGTAGCATGTGGAACCAGAGATTATTTCTTCTTATGTTTTACTAGCTGTTGATATATGAATGGTCCCGCATCCAGCAAATATAATGTCTAGATGAGTTTGTCTCAAATAGATTTTTTTTCTTTTATCACCAGATATTATTTAAATGCTTTATAGGCTGAATGATGTAGTTTCTTCAGGACAATCACATTTGAACAGCATTCTTTATATATTGTACTATATATAAAATTATTGTGTAATTCATCTATAAGTATTAAAAGTTTTGAGGTTAGCAGTATAGTTGTTATAATTCAATTACTTGTAATACAGTATTGACAAAGAAATTTGTGTTGGTAATGAATCCATTTTTATATCTTGAAGTTTAAAAATAAAGTGCTATATATTCCTAAGAAAAAGACCTTTGGACATTGACTTGGGAGGAGTATTCTGTCTTCCCTAAGGATTTTAGTGATCAATATATAAGATTAATTTAAGTGAAGAGTAATTTCAGAATATGATAGTTATGAGCTTTTTAGTGATAAGCTGATCATGTGATGCAATGCTACTAGGTCAATTAACAACAAAAACTTCATTGTTAAATGACACCAAATTCTGAGAGTTACCTTCTTCATTTGTAAAGAGTAAAGCTAGCAAGTGTAACTATTTTGTGACAGAGTTGTTATATGACATACTAAAGTCTTCAAGTAAAAATTAATGGGTGTGATGAGACTACAATTTTTGAGTTTAAGGTTTGAATAGTCTTCTTAATTGTTTTGTGGCTTGGAGATATACAAACAAATGCTATTTTTAACGTTGCTGCAAATTTTGTAAATGATTAAAGTAAAATTGATTCTTTTAAATCTTTTTTTACTTTCAGGAAATAGAATTTGAATTCTATTGTATTTGAGGATATTCAGGTAAATAAAATATTTAATGCAATTAATGGAGTAAAGAACAAAACAGTGAGTTTTGTTAGTAATTCAGTAGAAGGATTTTCTACTAATCTGTCTACTCTATTGTCTATGTTACAATTTTTGTTTAATTTATTACATGAATCTAGAATTTTTCTAGATTTATTGAAATTACCTATTTTAAAAATGGAAATAATATACAGATGGATTATTATAGGCCTGTATCTTTATTGTCTTTTTACAAGGTAAATCTACCATTATGATTTTTTAAAAACTTATTATACTTATAATAGATTCATTGAAATATGGTTATAAAAGAATAAGTGTATATCTGGGGATTTATATTGGGTTTTTAACTTTGTTTAAAGGAAAACTTATTAAGAAACTCTATTATATGGGTATAAGAGACTTCTTGAATGATTAACTCACATCTTATTTACAACAAAAAAAAAAACAATTTCTTGAATTAAATGATGTCTTGAATGACTATCCTTTGGCAAAGAATTAAGGTTCAGGTTTAGGTCCATTACTTTTTATTATTTATATTAATGACTTAATCAAACTTTTTCTTTACATTAAAATATTGCATGGTTTGCGGTTGATACAAGATTAGTGTTATTAGCTACAATCTAGATATCACTTGAAAAGATAATAACGGGGATTTTAGATATATGTGTTGGTTTTTTATAACCCTTTAATTTTTAATTATATTAAATCGAAATATATTATGTATAATTATAAAATTTATTTTCAAGAAATTTCTGATGGTGACAGTAAACAAAAGATTAATAAACCTAGCAATTATGTTATCCTAGTATGATAGATTTCAATCTTTTATTGCAATATTATCGATAAATTATGTGTAATATTTTATTCATTCAATAAAAAATACAAAGCTATGGTTAACTTTTTAAGTAACAATTGAGATAAATTTAATATTGCATTGTAATTAATACCAACACTCATACTGTTTGTTTATTATGCTTATAGTTGTTAATTTTAATATCTGTATATAAGTTTTATATACGTGCTTATTATTTTTTATTTTCAAATAATAAGTAGAATATCTTTATATGGGATAACTGTTTATATTGCAATTATTTTTTGTTTCAATTTTATTGTTTTATATGGTTATTGTATTTGTATATATTATTATATTTTAACTCCTAAATAGAGTTATTTTAAACTGGCGAATTAATAAATTAATTATTAATATTTATTAAGGCTTTAACCTCAAGAATATGCATGTAAAAATGTGATATAAGGACCCCTACAGGTCTTAATCACTACCTTATGCTTTGTAAAAAAAGAGGGAACTCTTCTTTGTTTCAATCTACTTTCTATTTAAATAGGTGAAGCTGAAGCTGTTAGATCTAAGAGCTGAAGCTATTCAATACTTCACTGATGAAGTCCATGTTTCTTATTACACATTAATACTTGTGAAATCTTTCGATTTACAATGAGTCAATGGAAAGATCTTATAGTTAGAAATCTATTACAAGCCTAAGCTTGTGGTTAAGACCTGTAGAGGTTCCTAATATCGCATTTTTACATGCATATTCTTGAGGTTAAAGCCTTAGTAAATATTACTTATGTAATCAATGTGTGTTTAAATAAATTTATAATTAAATTAATTATTGTATATTTTATTTCAACTTATAATATTAATTAGTATTGTAACCATAAATTCTTGATGGCCAGCTAATGGCCACTGAAGGCCATTGCCCCATCAACTACCTCTCGTGCCGAACACATTGCGGCACCCAAAATTGTAACCATTTGATTGTGTGGTCTCAATCACGTAATGTAAGTGCATTAAGAATTGTAACCTTGATCACTGATCAATTCCCACTCAATTATTGTCAGCTATTAAGAGCTGTAACTAAAAGCATATCATGCTATCTATTTAATGCACTAAAGACCACAATCAACATCTTGAGCAACTTACCATAGACCAAACTAATGATCTAACATAAACTTTTATGATTTAATTTGATCGCAGCCAGGGTGTACCACGAAGACCTATCATAGTAGTATGATAAAATACATTAAACAAATTATAAGTGCAATGTTATTACTTTTAAACCTTAATTTGCGATTTTTATAGTATGCGACCCTATGGCCGACCATGTATAAGATGGCGTAATTTGTGGAAATACATAAGATTATGAAATTTTAAACCATCTATATGATTTTTAATACGAATGCTAGTCCAGGTAAAGCTTTGCAATAAATAAACATAAATACTTGGGTTCTTTTTTTAAAGTTTACTATATCACTGAGACTCTTATTATACTGACAAATGACAATTTAAAAACGCTAAGTAAATATATTGAATCATGTCATTATCTGGTAAATCTGTTTACAAGTTTAATAATTCATTTATAATTTTATACTAGAATCAACTACGCAAAGCCACAATGATGGAAAAGGTAAATGGGATTTTATTGTACCTTACTCATCATAAACTACCAAAGACGAAAAGCATCCAAATGTTTTCTCAAAAAATATTTATAAACTCTCATATCATGTTGACGATAGTATGTACTTCAATGTATGCTCTTCAATGTATGCTCTATCCAAAATTTATGATTTCTGATGTTATGAATGACACATAGCAACGGCACAGTAAGTTTAATTATAAATCAACTTTTATTTACAAATTTATGAATAATAAATAATTAATTCCAATGTGATAATTAAAGATAGAAATAAACAAATAAAATAAATAAATGATAATTCCATTGACTTTCTTCAATAACATCTCATAGGTACAGTTTTAAAATCTAATCATACCTTATTTCAATCTAATATAATGAATATTGATGAGATTATACGAAATTCAGCATCAAACTCATGAAATATTTAACGTCATTTCCAGATTCAATAAATCCCTACTGTACACCTATAATAATATAATAAATAATATGATGTCTGTATGATTTAGCTATAATGCGCTCATTAAATAAAGTGACAATTTAAACTTACGTTCCGGTAAATAATAATCAACCAACAGTTAATTATTATGAAGTACTTGAATAGAATGTCCTGCTACCATTTAATAATCTAACCGATAAATTATGCTTACAAATGAAGAAGATGATTTAGCAGATTAACTAAAATACTTTGCCCAACTTATATCTGTGAAGCAAAACATATTCCTGTGGATGCATTCATCTACACGTAGGAATTAAATAATACTAAACGTTTTGTGTATTTAAACACCATCATAAAGTAATACGTATAATCACACAATTCCGCGGATTAACCACCGGCGCAGGAATTAGTGTAAAATACAAAAATGGCAATTAAATAATCTGCGGATTAACCACCAGCACAGATTAAAGCCCTTTAACATTCTAAAACAACATTATTATTTACTTCACATTAAAGTGCAAAATCATCCTCCTCAGTTCTTCTGACTATTCAGAATACACTAACACTTTAGCAAATGTGGGTTCTTGCATAATAAAATGTTACGCTAATCAGGACAACTAATGTACTACTTATCTTGCTTAAAATAAACATGTGTAATATAATATAAGTAATATTGGCATAGGAATATAAATCTGGAAAGACTCACAAAATATCTCACAAAGATTGATACATCTCATGAATTCATTTAGTACTTTTAAGCTTTTCCGCAAGCGCTATTCTCTTGAATAAATATTTTATTCAACCCCTATTAATTTAAACTTAATAAAATATAACTTATGAACTTCATATGCGAGTTCATATAACGATAAAATTAAATTAATGTATTATTCATCAAATATATAAAATTTAACGGTGTGTGTGTGATAAAACTAAATGTAAAGCATTTTATAGTTCAATACATGAATTTTAGCAGATGTGTGTATCACAAATTGGATTGTATAGCATTTTATAACTCCTAATGTGATCCGTGGAATCCATGTACGATGTGTAGAACAGTAAGTATACGAAGTAATAGCTATAATTATAGTCAAATTCCATACATGCAATTTTATCCATTCGTATTAGTTATTATAATCACTATTAGATTAACGATTTTACGTGGCTACATAAACATGAAACAATTTCAAAACATGATACGCAGAATTTAAATGACAATGTTTTTCATAAAGTTATTAATCTCTACATTTCTCTATTAAAAGTGTTCCAAGTTTATCACATCCATGCAAATATTTATTCATCCACGCTTAAATCTAGGAATACTAATTATAGCAATTAATTCAATCATTCCAACTGACGATAAAATTAGAAAATAGCTTTGATTAATTCTTTGAAGACTATTTATTATCCAAATGTTAAACAAATTAACTAGCAAATAGATTACTGGCATTGTAAAGTTAAATATCAATCAATATTATATTTTATTAGAATTAAAAAATGGAAATATTAAAATATTTTGATAACTTTAACGTTTTACTTTAACTTAAAATTCTTCTTTTTTAAAAAACAAATTTTCATATTCATAAAACTTCTGTAATTAAAATACTTATTTAATTTTTCCAAATTGTAGAATAATAAATATTTCAAAACATACCAAAATCTTGTATTTAATTCTTTCAAACTTAAACTGGGAAGCTCCGACATTTTAAAAATGTAATATTGGAAAATTTATTACCGGTGATTCGATCCACTTGGCCAGCCGACTTGAACAGACTTTTAAATTTAGCAATTCATCTTATAATTAATTACCACTATGTTATATTTACGTTTATAGCAAATTTTGTGGTAATCTGTTTACTTATTAACTATTTTAAAATAAGCTTATCAAATTTACACCATTTGCCTTTTACCATTTTCTTTTCTTTCTCCCTCCAAAAGCAAACTATCAGACAATCTTCTCTCTTAAATTCGCGCTCTTTTCTTTTTACATTGAGACGCATATGTAATTACTATATTTATTTTTAGTAATTAATTTTAACTGAATAAATGGTTCTGTAAATGTAATAGAAATAATTTTTAAGATCATTTTAAACAAATAGAAATAAAATATTATTTTAATAATATTTTACCGAATTTTAATGTGTTGTCAAATTTTTAAAAAGTTAAACGTTTTGATATGAGTTAGCATCTGGGAAGAAGCAAATTTAAATTTATTAACATAATATAAGAGAATAATCTGTTCAAAGTGCAAATCAAGCCAATCAAATCACCAAACGAAGAAAGAGAAATTTTTATACTAGTTACATCAAATAATATATTTTATACTAAAATATATGGTTACAGTTTACACCCCCCTACGGAAAAAATTTATCTTTCTTTAGAATTCCATTTCATCAAATCCCACTAAGGTACATCATAAGTTACTATTTAAATTATCCTATCTATAATTTATCATCAATCTGAATATGGTATAACATTTATAAGATATAAATCCCCCTAATTTATTGAAGGTACAGGTTTCAAACTACATGCATTGTAGGTGCCTCGGATCCTTCAGGGGTTGAGAGCATAAATGCATTCTCTCCCACCTGGCTTTCAATCATGAAAGGTCCATTATATAAGCTTAAAATTTTTCTAAATTCGTTTTTCTTTAAGTTGCTAACATGAGGAACTTTTGCATGAGGCCCCCTCTAGTTTAATGTACTACTTTTAACATTTGTTTTAATATCCTTTGTGTGAGGTGGTTTAATTCCACTAACAGAAGGTTGATTTCTATCTTGGGTCTTATTAATTAGACTAGGTTGACCATTAACTCTATTATAAAATTTTGGTCATTTATAACTATGACTCCTACTCTGGTATCTGTTCTCACGATAAGGACTTTTTATTGGAGCAACATTAACATTAGCAATGGAACAGTTATGAGAAGCTCTAGCCTCCTTTCCACCTCTATATCTGTTTTCCAGGTCACATTCACTTGTCTCAAGTGCATCCAAGATCTCTGACACCTCATCAATTGTATACTTATCTGCAGCAATCAAAACTTGTTCAATCTGTCTAGGTAAGTTATGCCTTAAGATCCTGACTATATGATGCTCAGATAATGGAAAAGCAGTTAAAGTTTTAAGTTTGACCACCTGTCCACGAAAAAATTGAGTATAGCTACCTTTATTAGCATTATACTTTTCTCGAGTGATTTGATAATGCATGTTATCCTGACGATCTTCACCCCAGAAACTTGACATTATTAAATGTTTAAAATCTCCATATGTTTGAGGACAATCAAACAAAGACTGCCACCAATCTTTTGCAGCAGCATAAAGATGGTTGCTGGAGATAGCCAGTTTTTCTCTTTCTGAAAAAGCACATAAAGTAAACAATTCCTCCAGATTTTGAAGAAATTCTAAAGGGTTTTCCAAATACTCCCCTTTAAATGGCTTAATCTTTAGAAATTTAAGAGCTGTAGATCCGCCTATAGACATATCTGTGTTCTTGACATCATTAGTCACAGATTCAATTCCTAGTGGTTTTTGGAAAATGGGAGTTGTGCGGATACCAGTAAAATTACCGTCTGATACAACGACTTCTTTAACAGAGGTCTCTGTTCCATCCACATAATACTTGGTGTCTTGACCAATGAAATTATCGTTTTTCTCTTGAGCCTTTTGAATTTCTAATACTTTCAGCTGAAGATTTTCAATCATTGCCTTTAGTTTCTGCCCTTCTTTAAGCTCATTTGATTCATTTGGCCACTCTTGACATTTATCCCTCATTTCCTTCCACTCTATTTGCATCATTTCTAAATCTCCACTAAATTTAGCATTAGTCTTTTTTAATTCTTTATTTTCGACTTTAGACCTATTGATAGTTTCCTCTAAAATCTTTTTAATGCTACCCAATTCTGCTCTGCTCTCTGTTACAGATTCATTCATGGATTTAATTTTATCAATAGATTTAGCAGATTGAGACTCTACTTCTTGAATTTTATAGTTCATTTCACTAACTATTTGTGCCAACTGACTCCTTGAGTCTCCCATTGCCACATCAAGCACCTTCAGTTTAGTGTCCAAATTCTCCTCATGGGTTATCAACTTATTTCCAGTTTCTTCTATCTGAACTTCTAAGTGCTTTTTATAATCGAAGAAATTAGCCTTAATTTCTTCTAATTTAATATCGGATTCCCCTTTAGCTGCCTTACAACTACTCTCTAAGGATTGAAATTTTTGACTAAATTCCTCCACTGTCTTTATCCTAGCAGCTTCTATTTTTTCTTTCACGAATTCCTGAACTTCAGCCATTTTATTCTCGAAACTATCTAACTTTTCAGACTGTTCATTCAATTTTTCAGTCATCTCTTTTTGATACTCTAACATCTCTTTTTGAGAAAGAGATTGTTCGTTTAATTTTTCAGACATCTCTTTGTGAGACTCTAACATCTCTTTTTGAGAAAGAGATTGTTCGTTTAATTTTTCAGACATCTCTTTGTGAGACTCTAACATCTCTTTTTGGGAAAGAGATTGTTCGTTCATTCCAACCTCTATGCATTGAAGCATCAACATAAACCTTTGTTGGAAATCAAAATCAGGAACTTCTTGAGTTCTCTCAGGATAATTAACTTCTTCAGAATCACTCATTTTGAGTATTTTATAACAACTATTTCAATATTTTGTGAAACCAAGCTTTTACTTTCCTAAATATATGTGTTTTAATAACAGTAATCAATGAAAATCTTGTTCAAGCCAACCAACCACTAAATCTTCACCACCAATAATTTATCCCAGATGGTATATATCACATTCACACTAAAATAATCTGAACCCCCACTTTAAATATTTGCAATATTACAACAACTACTTTATCAACCCTTGATAATTTCAACTTCTCCCAATTCAATCATAAATATTGGTATATCCTGGAATACGATTGCTATTGTCATCAGAAATCTATATAAGTAATTTGGAGAAATCTATAGCAATAAAATATACAATATTTTATCACCATGATAGAGCATTTGTCACATGATAATATTCTTGTAATATGGGAAATTAAAATTTTAATCAACAATCATTAATTAATTTAGTTCACATTACCATATTGTACTTTGTAACAATCAATTAATCAAGTCGCCTGTTTATAAAGTGCTAAAAACTGTAATTGCACACTTATAATGACTGTATAACCTCAACATATCGGGCCGTTCACGTTGTGGCGCCAAAATTGTAACCACAACATATCGAGCCGACCACGTTGGGTGCCAAAATTGTAAACTGTAAATTTTTGATGGCCAGCTAATGCCACTGAAGGCCATTGCCCCATCAACTACCTCTCATGCCGAACACATTGCAGCACCCAAAATTGTAACCATTTGATTGTGTGGTCTCAATCACGTAACGTAAGTGCATTAAGAATTGTAACCTTGATCACTGATCAATTCCCACTCAATTATTGTCAGCTATTAAGAGCTGTAACTAAAAGCATATCATGCTATCTATTTAATGCACTAAAGACCACAATCAACATCTTGAGCAACTTACCATAGACCAAACTAATGATCTAACATAAACTTTTATGATTTAATTTGATCGCAGCCAGGGTGTACCATGAAGACCTATCATAGTAGTATGATAAAATACATTAAACAAATTATAAGTGCAATGTTATTACTTTTAAACCTTAATTTGCGATTTTTATAGTATGCGACCCTATGGCCAACCATGTACAAGATGGCGTAATTTGTGGAAATACATAAGATTATGAAATTTTAAACCATCTATATGATTTTTAATACGAATGCTAGTCCAGGTAAAGCTTTGCAATAAATAAACATAAATACTTGGGTTCTTTTTTTATAGTTTACTATATCACTGAGACTCTTATTATACTGACAAATGACAATTTAAAAACATTAAGTAAATATATTGAATCATGTCATTATCTGGTAAATCTGTTTACAAGTTTAATAATTCATTTATAATTTTATACTAAAATCAACTATGCAAAGCCACAATGATGGAAAAGGTAAATGGGATTTTATTGTACCTTACTCATCATAAACTACCAAAGACGAAAAGCATCCAAATGTTTTCTCAAAAAATATTTATAAACTCTCATATCATGTTGACGATAGTATGTACTTCAATGTATGCTCTTCAATGTATGCTCTATCCAAAATTTATGATTTCTGATGTTATGAATGACACATAGCAACGGCACAGTAAGTTTAATTATAAATCAACTTTTATTTACAAATTTATGAATAATAAATAATTAATTCCAATGTGATAATTAAAGATAGAAATAAACAAATAAAATAAATAAATGATAATTCCATTGACTTTCTTCAATAACATCTCATAGGTACAGTTTTAAAATCTAATCATACCTTATTTCAATCTAATATAATGAATATCGATGAGATTATACGAAATTTAGCATCAAACTCATGAAATATTTAACGTCATTTCCAGATTCAATAAATCCCTAATGTACACCTATAATAATATAATAAATAATATGATGTCTGTATGATTTAGCTATAATGCGCTCATTAAATAAAGTGACAATTTAAACTTACGTTCCGGTAAATAATAATCAACCAACAGTTAATTATTATGAAGTACTTGAATAGAATGTCCTGCTACCATTTAATAATCTAACCGATAAATTATGCTTACAAATGAAGAAGATGATTTAGCAGATTAACTAAAATACTTTGCCCAACTTATATCTGTGAAGCAAAACATATTCCTGTGGATGCATTCATCTACACATAGGAATTAAATAATACTAAACGTTTTGTGTATTTAAACACCATCATAAAGTAATACGTATAATCACACAATTCCGCGGATTAACCACTGGCGCAGGAATTAGTGTAAAATACAAAAATGGCAATTAAATAATCTGCGGATTAACCACCAGCACAGATTAAAGCCCTTTAACATTCTAAAACAACATTATTGTTTACTTCACATTAAAGTGCAAAATCATCCTCCTCAGTTCTTCTGACTATTCAGAATACACTAACACTTTAGCAAATGTGGGTTCTTGCATAATAAAATGTTACGCTAATCAGGACAACTAATGTACTACTTATCTTGCTTAAAATAAACATGTGTAATATAATATAAGTAATATTGGCATAGGAATATAAATCTGGAAAGACTCACAAAATATCTCACAAAGATTGATACATCTCATGAATTCATTTAGTACTTTTAAGCTTTTCCGCAAGCGCTATTCTCTTGAATAAATATTTTATTCAACCCCTATTAATTGAAACTTAATAAAATATAACTTATGAACTTCATATGCGAGTTCATATAACGATAAAATTAAATTAATGTATTATTCATTAAATATATAAAATTTAACGGTGTGTGTGTGATAAAACTAAATGTAAAGCATTTTATAGTTCAATACATGAATTTTAGCAGATGTGTGTATCACAAATTGGATTGTATAGCATTTTATAACTCCTAATGTGATCCGTGGAATCCATGTACGATGTGTAGAACAGTAAGTATACGAAGTAATAGCTATAATTATAGTCAAATTCCATACATGCAATTTTATCCATTCGTATTAGTTATTATAATCACTATTAGATTAACGATTTTACGTGGCTACATAAACATGAAACAATTTCAAAACATGATACGCAGAATTTAAATGACAATGTTTTTCATAAAGTTATTAATCTCTACATTTCTCTATTAAAAGTGTTCCAAGTTTATCACATCCATGCGAATATTTATTCATCCACGCTTAAATCTAGGAATACTAATTATAGCAATTAATTCAATCATTCCAACTGACGATAAAATTAGAAAATAGCTTTGATTAATTCTTTGAAGACTATTTATTATCCAAATGTTAAACAAATTAACTAGCAAATAGATTACTGGCATTGTAAAGTTAAATATCAATCAATATTATATTTTATTAGAATTAAAAAACGGAAATATTAAAATATTTTGATAACTTTAACGTTTTACTTTAACTTAAAATTCTTCTTTTTTAAAAAACAAATTTTCATATTCATAAAACTTCTGTAATTAAAATACTTATTTAATTTTTCCAAATTGTAGAATAATAAATATTTCAAAACATACCAAAATCTTGTATTTAATTCTTTCAAACTTAAACTGGGAAGCTCCGACATTTTAAAAATGTAATATTGGAAAATTTATTACCGGTGATTCGATCCACTTGGCCAGCCGACTTGAACAGACTTTTAAATTTAGCAATTCATCTTATAATTAATTACCACTATGTTATATTTACGTTATAGCAAATTTTGTGGTAATCCGTTTACTTATTAACTATTTTAAAATAAGCTTATCAAATTTACACCATTTGCCTTTTACCATTTTCTTTTCTTTCTCCCTCCAAAAGCAAACTATCAGACAATCTTCTCTCTTAAATTCGCGCTCTTTTCTTTTTACATTGAGACGCATATGTAATTACTATATTTATTTTTAGTAATTAATTTTAACTGAATAAATGGTTCTGTAAATGTAATAGAAATAATTTTTAAGATCATTTTAAACAAATAAAAATAAAATATTATTTTAATAATATTTTACCGAATTTTAATGTGTTGTCAAATTTTTAAAAAGTTAAACGTTTTGATATGAGTTAGCATCTGGGAAGAAGCAAATTTAAATTTATTAACATAATATAAGAGAATAATCTGTTCAAAGTGCAAATCAAGCCAATCAAATCACCAAAAGAAGAAAGAGAAATTTTTATACTAGTTACATCAAATAATATATTTTATACTAAAATATATGGTTACAGTATATGCATATTATATTTATATTAAAGAAGTTGTTTATTTCAATTACATATAATTGATTATTATTAATAATATTATTGGAAACAACATTATGGACAAATTTATGATTATATATATATATCATTTGACCATTGGTAAGAACATAAAAGTATATATAAATTTATGATTATATATATATATCATTTGACCATTGGTAAGAACATAAAAGTATATATATATATATATATAATGTCTTTATTTTTATTTGTTATTGAATTAAAAGTCCACAAAAATATATAATTCAATGTATATAACTCTCAGTAGAAAATCAATTATTAATTGCAGAATGCCTAGGAAGATGTTAATCTTCTGCATTTTCACACCTCTAAAAATAGCTTTCTGGTTTTAATTTCTTTTAATAACATAAATTTAAAATTAAAAAAAAAATCCCTTTTTTGGTAACTAAAATCCAAAACAAAAGAGACGTTTTATAAGTTAATACAGAAAACTTGTTTAGCCTTATGATTTCCATTTAGTATTTGATGATTTTCTGGTAATATCTAAAGATAAGTTTTTCTATTTACATGGATATAACCTTTTATTTTTCATGCTTTATAAAATTAAAAATCCATGAAAGGGCATAATTCAATATATATATATATATAATACAAATGAAATGTCCATTAATTAAAAAAACTATTGTAATAACACTAAAAATAATATACATATATAATAGTAATTAACTATTATATAGTCTTTAATACAGAAATATTTTCAGTTAATCTCTTAACCATCTCAACTGCCATTAAACTCAAAACACATAACATAACGTAGGCTTCTGTTATGATTTTTAAATTTAGTGGCAGTTGAAGAGAGTTAAAGAATTAACCAAAAGTACTTTTGCAGAATGAATATATATATATATATGTATATATGTATATGTGTGTGTGTGTCTATGTATGTAGAAAAGTATTGTATATTTACATGATAGTACAGTAAACAATGTGTATTGCAGAGGTCCCCAACCTTTTTGCATTTAAGAGCACTTTCTATAATACCGACCAGGTGGCAGGCACCATTTATTTTTTCAACCAGTTTGGTGGGCACCATTTATTTTTTTAATGTAAATTTATAGTTGGATATTGTTAATAATACACATAATGTACAAAAAATATTTATTCCAAAAATAAAATTTTAACATATAATTAACGTTTATATTTTTATGCTGTAAAAGTTTAGTATGCTATACAATTTAATTATAATATAATACAATAATTTATAAGAAATTTTAAAAATTAAATTTATTTGTATCAGATAAATAATTTTTTATTGTATTTGCATAGCAGTGGGCACATGTAAAATGGTCTGCGAGCACCATGGTGCCTGCAGGCATAGGGTTGGGGATCCCTGGTGTATTGTAATGAAGGAATATAAATAAAACCTGAATTATTATCTGCTGTAAGCACTACACATTAGAAAGGATTGTACCGAAGGATAGTGGATATTACAGCTTCAAATGTCTTTTAAACTTTAACAAAAAAAGTTTTACTTTTTAAAAAACAAATAAACATATGTGTTATATATTTGTAATTTAATATTAAATGTCTGTTTAAACAAAAAGGTGTACTAAAATTTTTACCTTTAATTTATTAAGTCTTATTTTGTGCAATATTTTCCAAATACTATTTAATTACAATAAAATCTGCAATTTAAAATAATTTTATTTACCTTTAAAAAATATGCATTTAAATGAAAAGTCATATAATTAAAATAATTTAAATAAAAATGAGATTTTACTCATTATCATGTTTAAAAAAATGTATTCAATTTATTCATTAAACAAATGTTTAAATTTTCACTTTTATATGTACATGAATAAATAAATCTGTGTGTGAATATATGATGTAGGAACCTATTATTTGTAAAAAAAAAAAAGTGTTTGGAAATGGATAAATAAAATGATTTGTTGATCTGAATAACATTTCTGTAACATAATTTTCGCTACACGACTCTCAAGCAAGGTAAGGATCAGTTTCTATCCACTTTTAACACCTTGTAGAGGGATGTAATCATAAACATAAAGACCAAAGGCATAAAAAGATCTCTGCTCCCCAAAAAGTACATTTCATGCAGAACTAGCCAGAACTAGCACTCATCAGTTGATCCAGATAACAATCTCAGACATATCTTTATTATTATTCAGTATAAATAGCAAATAGTATACAGTATATATAGCAAATCTATTCTATATAAACTAATCAATGTTAAAAATATGTGTAAGAGATGGTGGTCTGGGTCAACTGATGAGTGCTAGTTTAGCATGAAATGTGAAAATTGAGAATCATAGATCTTTTTCACATATTTTTATGAATACATCTTTCCACAAGTGCTTAAAGCCGATAGAAACCAGTCCTTATCCTGTGCGAGAGTGGTGTAGTGAAAATTACACTTCAAAAATATTATTTGGTATTGGATAATCTCTAGTCTAATGAATGACTAATAAAAGTTATTAATGTGATTTGTTGATCTACTTCCTAAATTATTTTATTTCTATAATTCCCTGTTCGATCTTATTACTTGCTTAAATATTAATTGAACCATATTATTACTTAAAACATAAATAATGGTTAATCTGATAAATCTCATCTGTGTTTCAAACCTGAGAATATATATATATATATATATATATATATATATATATATATATATATATATCCGATATATATATTTTAACCTTCATCCTGTGTATCTTCACTTCCAGATAATATATGATATGAAATAAAACGGGTTCTAGCTCAGTTAATAATTAATAAATAAAATATTCAGCATTAAAATTAAAATGTTTCACTAGCTCAAATTTAAAATACGAATAAGGTTCAGTTTATAAAAATAAATTAATTAAATATTTAATATTTTCATGAGACTTGAAGTGAAAATACAGGTGAAAAGATAGATTACATTGAGCCAATATCCCACAGGATACTACCTCAATGGCATAAGAACACTATCCCCCCTTTTATTACTATTTCAAATAACAAACTCATAGTATTCTTATGACTTTAATAACTTCTACTCACTAAGATTAAACTAATAATTAAATCTTAATCTTCTATTTAATAATCTAGCTCAATAAAATAATCTCAGGTTCATAAAGTTTATTCTAAGTTAATTTAAAAACATGGTAAATAAAATGTGAGAAGGGATTTTATGTCATAATCTACTACACTGAAACTAATAATAATAAATAACAGTAATAATATTCTTCATTGTTTAACTAATTCTGTATATCTTTTCTTTTTACTATAATTTTATTACCATAATAAAATAATGAAATAATATAATATGATCTTATATCTTCGTGTAATGATATAATAAATACGTGGTAGCATTTTAATAATCTGACAAACAAAATATGTGTGGCAACTGATAGCATATAATTTAATATAATATTGTGATAACTGATTTATGATGAATAAAATAATGTAAGATTATGATTATTTAATTATAATGAATACCAATAAAATATTTAAAATTCTTAAAATAATTCTCTATTTATCTTTTGTGCAAAATTATATATTTGTTTCAATTATTATGCATATATCATGATTTCATGCAGCCATGTGGAGAAATAAATAACTCGGACACAAAATTTTTGAAATAACAAAATTTAACAAAGTTTATTATTAAGAACAAATAAATAAACAATTTATTTACACTATTTACAGTGGATATCCTTAACCTTTTTACTTTACAGTTTGATATACCAGGTTATAAAAAAATAATTTATATTTTAGTTATATATCTTTATTTAGATTTAGGACAAAATTTTAAAAAAAAGTTACTATTTGGTTTCTCATTATGGTTAACTTATTACAAATATATTTATCTACTTTATTAGCAACAACATTTTATCCTTAATATTGTTAAACTATCTTATTTTAAAAAATTCATACCTAGAAAACATTCTATAGAAAACAAAATTTTATAATGAGTATGGACTTCTCAAAATATTAAAAAAAATTTCATCTTGCAAAGTCAAAGATGTTACACAAAATATTATCCAAAATTCAGTACTAGATTTTAGTATTTATCACACAATGTTTACTAATCATAATAAATTCTTCTTTAAGCCTTACTTTAGTATGATATAATTGTAATCATCAATATATTTCTGTTAATCAATAAACAAAAAATATACTATGCATATTGTTTACATAATTTACTTTGTACTATTGTATTTTAAAAATATGCAATACTTATTTTTCTCTTTAAAAAAATAATACTAAAGCATTTAAGATTATTATCACTTTAAAGAAAATATCTTTGTTTAGATACTTTATTTTAAAAAAGTTTATATTTCATTTCCGAAATAAAATTCAAAATATATTCTATGATTCCTTTCTTTCCTTAGGATACTTTGGATCTTCAATTTTAAGTTATAACGTCCTATTCCTTCTAAGCAAATAAACCAATCTTATACAAAACGATAGCATAACCTAAGTTCTAAATTATTTATCATTTCTCTTAAATATATCTTACTAAATGATGCAGTTACATGAAATAAAGATAGCAAAAACAGATGCATAGGATTAAGGAAGAAAGCTAGAGTATTGCTCTTAACATATCTCAAAATCATGGCACAGTGCGAAGAGGTATGACACTTACCTTCCTAATATCCTCTAGTACAGGGACAATGTTAAAGCTATTTCTTCAGCTTTATTAGAACATCAAATATTTAAAGAAATATAAACACTGTCCAAATAAAATGTGTATCAGTCATAGGGCTTTGTTAACTATGCTGATATTCACATAAAGACTAAATATTATTTCCATTCCTTATAACATCCTATTTCTTAAAACATCATCTTGGTTTCCTGTTCACTAAGTACTTCCAAGCCACTATCTCAACATTATTTCTCAAGATTTTCCACATCTTACATCGATAAATAACTATCTGCATTTACAAAACAATAAATAAAATTCATTAATAGTTAAACAATCTAGCTGTTCCACAAGAAAAGTCTGCTTACTTCATTATTCTATATGTCTAATCAAATACAATCTACTTAGACAATATTTGAATATCCAATAACATGAAAATTTAAAAGAATCACATAATTATTTGTTATGTTGGATTATATCACTAATAAAAAAATAAAATAAAATAAAAATCGTCGTATGCATATTTTCAAATCAATCCTATCTCATAATGTTTTTTAAAATGTTGTATGAAATGCGGTACATATAAGTAAAAAAAAACTTTTACACTTCATTCTTCCAATTTATGGATGATCTAAAGAAAACAAAAAAAAATATACATTATAAATTATCAATAGTTATTATTATTACCAATAACCTTTATCTAGTCATCGTGTTCAGTAGGCTTTCTTTATCCACTTGAGTATTGCAGATATAAAAAAAATTCACACGCATACACTTTATATTAAAATATTTTTAGCTAAATTATTAGATTGTTATATTATAAAATTTTAATATTAATAAATTAATGTTTTTAGGTTTTTACTAATCTTATACAAAAATTTAGATTTAAACTAGGTTAACAAAATAAAAGGAATCAAAACTATAATTACATATTTTCTTGACGATAGTTCCTGATAAGTCCAAAATGTTTATTATTTTTCTCTAGAGTTTTTAAAAATGTTCTCCTCCAAGTGCGTTAAAGTTTTTAAAATAAAAATAATTATTAATCCATTTAGTAAAATTTATAGAAAATAATCCTTGGTTTTAGTATTTAGGATGATAATTATTAAATCATAATATTAATTAATCCTGTGAAGTTTTTTTTAAGTATTTTCTCTGCCGGCGGCGTATCTATGCATATTCCATCTAATTTAGCTTTAGTTATCCGATAAACTTTTAAGTACTATTTGTATTTTTATGGATCCATCTTTTATTCAACTATATGTTCACTTTTTTATATAAGTTTCATTCTTAATACATTTAAACTTTCATTTGGTATTTTTATATATCACTTTAAAAAAAAAACTTCAAGTACTTTTAAACAAATCTTTTCTAAATATATTTTAAATAATTCTAAGACTGGATATTTTAATATCAAAACACTTCTGTAACATATTTTCCTGGGTTCTTTCTTTAATTCTTGAAAATATTTTTTTAAAAAAATGTTGCCTTCAGAAAGTATATAACATTTTACTCCTTTGAATATAATATTCTATAAAATAATTCATGAGATATAATTGTCTTATTACTATTTAAAAAATAAATCTTGAATAAGCTTATAGATAATACGTTTCAATACATTTTTTAGACTCCGTATAATGTCCGTGCTGTGGTTTTTTATGTACCAAAACAGTTCTCCGGTGAAATATTAATAAAGCTGTATCAATAAATATTCCAAACATTTTTACAGTATTACAATTTCTATCCATTTTATTCCACAGTATATCCATTTTTTATTGCGAAGTTTAGGTTAAATTTTTTAGATAAAATACGACTGGTAAGTACTTTAAAAATTAGAAAATCATTTCCACAAAGTTTTTAAATTATTATATTTTAACACCCTCTTTTGCAAAAATACTTTTAAAAATTATCAAATAGTTTTTTTTGCAAATGAAACGATAAGAAAGTACTAAAAAAAAATTGACTAAAATAAAAATTTTATATAAAAATATATATATAAAAATATATATATATAAAAAAATAAAATAAAAATTTTAAAAATACTATCTTTTTGATAGTTATAATTTACCTTTCTCCGGTTTCAATACATTATTAATCCCCCCTGATAACTTAGTTACGACGATATTTATAGTCTGTAAGAATACCTATTCCTATTGGTTAATTCTTACTTTAGCTTGAGAACAAATTTACATATTTTTAGTTTATAGTAGAATTGAATTTCAAAATTAGAAATTATGACGTAATGAACTTAAAATATTATTTAAAATACCACTTTTAATTCAATTATAACTTTATTTAAATTATTTAATCTTTTAAAATAACTTTTAAAATAACATTTAATAACTTATTCCATTTCTTAATATTCAATTTATCTATTTTTATTTAAATAAAATATTTAATTTTTATATTATGAATGTATTTGTCTTTATTACATCATTTAAGCATTTGGAAATAACTACGTAATATTTTAATATTCACTTCTATGATAAATAATCATTATATCCAACTCTATAATACACAAACTTTGTTATTAAATTCTAACAAGTGTGTGTGTGTGAAAGTATACATTAAAAGTCACATGATTAATAACTTTGACAGACGATTTTTAATCTATTTCTCTGCCCAGATTTATAAAATTGATACACTTATTATATTATATAAAATAATTATAAAAAATTTGGAAGAACAATTTAGAAAATATAAAATTAGATATAATTTTCACCATCACAAAGTTTATTTTAAAAATATACTATATTAATTTTGATTATTTAAATATGATTACAAATTTAAATATAGCATTTATTAAATTATACGTTTTAAACTATTAAAATCGAATTTTTAAATATACTTTTAATTTTTATAGCTGTGTTATTTAATATGGCCAGCTTTTACAACCATATGAAACAATATTTTAAACTTTACTTAATTAATTTTTAAATAATTCGCTATAATTTTATATACCACGTATTTTCTTTAGCTTCAAATTGTACTTTATAACATAATTGACAAACTATAATTAATAAATCAAAAGAACATATTCTAAAATTTAAAATTTTTAGTAATTGACTGTTATGAACTATTACTGATCTATAGAAAAGGGCACAATATATATATATATATATATATATATATATATATATCATGTCAACCATTATCAATCCACTACATGATGAAGGTCTCTCCATGTTCAATCCATCTTCTCCAATCTCTAGCTTTTATTCTCCGCATCACATCACACCAATACTTTGTTATTTCATCCATCCTTGTCACATGTGTTCTCTTTCTGGATCTTTTACAGTCTCTTAGAATCCAGTTTATGATTTCAGTTGTCCATCTATTATCATCTCTTCTAGTAATATGTCCAGCCCAATTTCACTTCAGCCTTTTTAATTATTTTAATAATGTCAGTAAACACCCATTTGTTCTCTTACCCATGTATTGAATTTTTAATCTTTTCTTGTTATTTATACCATGTATTTCTTTGTACTTCTTTGAGTGGTCTGAAGTCTCTGTATTGCTCTTCTGTTAAGTATTCATGTCTCAGATCCATAAATACGAAATGGTAAAGCACATTTATTAGAAACGTTTCTTTTCAAACACATATGCATATTTCCTTTTAATATTAATAGCAAGATACAATAATTTATTTATTTATTTACCAGTTTACAATAAACTCTATATACTGTAGTTAAAACATAATAACTATTAAAACATATAAAACAATAAAATTAACAATTGAAACCAAAAAAAAATTGAAATATAAACAATATTTGAAAATAAACAATACCCAAATATATAAAACTTATATACAATATTAAAATTAACAATTATAAGCATAATAAATATATAAACAGTCTGAGTATTTGCATTAATTATAATGCATATATAAAGATAGTTATAAAACATTATAATATTCCCACCGAATTGAAAACATCTAGAAACACATATAAAAAAAATTAAAGATTTATATACATAAAGCTAAGTAACTGAGTTAAAATCAATAAAATATTTTAAAAAGTAATTTTATTACTTTAAAATAAATATGTAAAAGTATTAAAGTATTTTAACAGAAATTGTTTGAAAAAAAAATTATATATCAAAAATTGAGGAATTATAAATTGATAATAATATTAAGAAAATTTATGGGAATTCTAGATGTCATTAAGATAGCATGAAAATATATTTAAAATCTGAAGAGAGGGGGAATAAATGGGTATCAAATTAACAATTTTTACTGAAAAAATATATAGTTAAAATATTTTATTGATATAAATCTGATAATAAAAATTAATGATACCAATAAAAAACATTATTTAAGTAAGATATAATCCAAGATCGTTAGTTATATATTATAAAAACTATTAAACATTTGAAAAATTAAAAAAAATGCCTACATAGTAATCTACAGTGCATAAAAAACCATTTTATGCAACCATATCATAAATATTATTAAACGATAAATAATTTACCTATGTGATGTGATGTACTGTAGCTATTCCTTAAACGAAGTCAAGAATCTCTCAGCAAATGGTAAACCATGAAAAACTTGTTAGCTACTTAATTTTACATTCCCCAGTCTAATTTTTCCCATATTCTACTCCATCCCATTTCCACAACATAATCTTTGTCAACTCTATAGTCTTTACATCTAAATCCCCCTTATCTTTTTCCAAACCCATCATAAAAACTAATAATCTACTTTCTGTATAATCCCTTTTTTCATATTTATTTTCCCATAACTTCATTATATGTGCCCTTTCTTCATACAGTAGCGCCACTCAGTGCAAACCAGAGTAATCAATGGATGCATAAAATCCCTATCTAGTGCCTACTCATCCAATATCTCCAGATTAGTTTCTAGCTTGTGGCTTTCATCAGTAAAGAGTCTTGGATGGAAGAGAACTGCATCTAGATTTTATGATCTAATGTTTTCATGCTAAGTTTATTAGCTTGTATAGTTGATATAGCTATAAATATTTAGATCTACAATAGCTACAAACAGCAATCTGTCACAACTAATGGTTTATCTTTTGGAAATAACAACCTAGTTTTTCTGATCATAACTTTTGAAAATCATGCCTTTATTTTAGAATTCAGTCTAAATGTCATAGTCGTTATTTGGAGTCCAAGATTTAGTAGTTTGTGATAAAACTTTTAGAAGGAGAAACATTCTTTTCATTGTTTATTTGTTGTTCAAACAATAATTTTAATATTTAACTAGGTATGGTTGGATGGATAGTTCGATATTAAATTAAAACAATGAATAATCTTAGATTTTTTGAACAGGATTTAAATATTTACCACATTGGACTTTATATTTACTCAAACTATTTATTGATAATAATATACAAAAACTTTTTTCAGTATTTTATATATATTCCTATTTGCATAATGAAGCAGAGTAAAAGTGATTTTTATTAATTTAAAACAAGAATTATTAAGTAGTTATTAAGTATTTTTGTATAATACTCATGATTAATTATAAATGATATTACCCAATTCAAATTGCTTTTAATTAAGACCCCAGTTGTAATTTAATTGGATATTATTGGAATGTTGCATGACTTAATTTGGAAATAAACTATACTTTTTTTATTTTCATTTTGCATTTTTGAAGTTGAGAAAGATCATATATTTATGCTCTATGACATTACCATTGTGTGTAAAAAAGGTAATAGACAATGAAATAATAAGGCATGATTTATTTCCAATCCAAGACATGTGATCACCTAGCATTCTAATAGTGAACAATAAATTAAAACTGAAATCTTAAATAAAAGTGCTTTGAGTTGCCACTCCTAGGTCGCTGTGAATATGGTACAAAAGCACTGAAATCCAGCTCTGCAATTTTTTACATTAATAAAAAAATATTTTACTTGATTATAAACAAACCTTAAGCTTATTTACATTATTTAATTGGTATCTTGTGTTTTATATATATATATATATATATATATATATATATATATATATATATATATATATATATATATATAGGTTACAATATATATATATATATATATATATATATATATATTGTAACCTAGTGTTATTGACACTTGGTTTACTTGGCATTATTTCTGCAGGAAAACAATGCTATTCTTTAAAGAAATAAAAAGATAAAATAACAATAGCAATAATTGATTAATAAAGTATGCTATTCACTCACTTTGGCATGTTTTGGGTGAATAACTAATAGATTTAATAACTCAATGTCATTTTGAAAGAGAGAACATGAATAATTTAATTGAGATATTAATAATTAGAGCAAATTAATATGGTATAAAAGCTAAACAGTAATTGATTTTGGATGGGTAGAGGGGAGAGTGGATGAGTGTCTTATCATAAAGCACAATAACTTCTGGTAATTTCTTTTTGTAAAAAAGAAGAAAGAAAAAAAAATAATGTTTAAAGAATTATACATCACTGATTGTTAATTTAATGTATTTATTATTTTTTTATATTGTCAAATTACTTTGTAATCCAGGTAGATAATACTGAAAACTATATGATTGTAATAAGTTTTTCCTTTCTTTTGTTTATGTTATAATCAAATGATTATTTTTCTGGAAGAGGTCACTAAAGTAAAAAAAAAAAAAAAACGAAACAACCAATTTCATAATCAAGATCATTTTTTTAAAAAAAAAAAAATAGATAGTCTGCTTTTAGTTTTCAAGGAAGGAACAGTGCTGAAATTTGGTAACTCAATTTTTTCATTTTATTTTGCAGAAATAAATGTAATCAAAGTAAAATTTTAATAATATAATGTGTGGCTAAATTTTTTTGATAAGATATCCTGATTTTCTTTGCCATCTACCTATTTAAAGACCTTTTATACTTAAAAGTTTATTGTCTCGCGCTAAAGTTCAAAAATGACAGAAGTAACTAAGGGAATCACGAAAAGTGTTATTATGTCTAAATTAAGGAAGATAAATGATTTCCAAGTTAGAAATAATTATTTATTAACTTTATGTCATTTATTGATATTTTCTTGGTATAGAAAAAAAAAAAAAAAGAAAAAAAATAATAATTGAAAGAAATATTTTGAAACCAAGGAAAATCAACTAGAAACATTTTCGCGCTCTTTCTCAATATTGTCTGCCTTTACAAGTAATGTAGTTACATACATTAAAATATGTTTTATTCACCAAGAATTGTCTGGAAACAATAATAATGATAAATAAGATTAAATTATGCACCTGTATATTTTAAAATATATATATATATATATATATATATAAACTTTCTCAGAGTAAATATAGGAAAAGTTATATAGGGGAATTCTTACGGAGAAGTTACCGTTAAAAAAAAATTATAATTCCTAAAGTATGAACAAAACCAAATATCTTAGTGACTTAATGAATGAAATAAATGATATATTATATTATACATCAGTTGGAATTATTAAAACTTCATGTACACGTAAATTGACTGCAGTTATTATCATAATAATCTCTCGGAAAATTGCGCATTTTCGTCCATAAGTAAGCTAGCTAATAAGTATACGTATCATCAATAAAAAAAAATATTGTGTATGTTTATCGTCTATAGTCAAATATTCATCTATGTTAGAAGTCTATTTTTTTTCTTGGATCCCAAAATTGTAGTAGTTTAATTCAAGTAAGAATTAATCTTCAATTCTGCTATATTTTTCTTTACCTAATTTATTAAACGCACAAAATAAGAGAAAACTTTTATTTAAAGGAAATAATACCATGCGTTTATTGTTTTTAAACTTGCTTCGTGAAATACGACTGGATAAAGCTCTTCACCTGGACCAATTGCTCAATAGAAAAATATTTTCTAATGAGAGAGTATGCACTTGTTAATTAATGATTGTGTAAAACTAAGTTATAAATGATATGTATTTTTGTTATATCACATAGGTTAAAGTCTGTATGGTCAAGTGATATTTTATAGCCTTGTAATGACAAAGGCATGTTTTAATATAATTATTATAGGTTAAGTTGATATTTAATACGAAAGAAAAAAAAATCTATACAATATGTTTTAATTAGTACATACAATTGTAGGTAGAAATTTTGTATGTTAGATACGTAAAAGAAAAGTATTTAGATATTTAAGGGGTAAAATAAATATTGAAAATTATCAGAAGTAACTAAAAAAAAAATGCTATAACAAAATATTTCTTGTTAAAGTTTTGAAACGAATTTATACTGTATTAATTGAGGAATTTATTCTTAATTATTCTTAAATAACATATCCACTTTATTTAGTTTAAGATAGTATGCTACCAACTATTTTTGAATGTTCCTTTATTAAAATTAAAATTATACTTTTATTCTATGAGGTCCATTGATTTCAGATGTTGATCAAAGTATACCTGGTAACATAAGTTTATTATAATCAGTGTATTTATTTATCCTGCCCAGATATAGCATTGGTATATGCTTAATATTCGCATAGGTAATAATTATAATGTATTTATTTTGTGGGATGAAAAATGATCTCCCCAAAAGCTTTGTTTTCAATGAGAGGAAGATTTTAAATATAATGTTCGGGTATGTTTATAGCCCAAGTGATAGATTCTCATAGATAGGACGATCAAGAATTTATCTAGCATTTAGTATGCTTCATTTGTTTAAATCCCAGGAGAGGATTGTATTTGGTGTGTGTTCGTTGTATGCCCAAGTAAGAGGCAAGAAACCACCAAAATATTTTAATGTGGTAGATTACTTTACAGACCTTCGTGGTTATTCCATATTCCTCATGTGAAAATAAAGATAGCTCCACCATGGAAGGTGTTGATTATTGTGCTTAATTTTGAAAGTTCGGGCAAGATAAAGGTTATATTGGAGGTGTTAGTTCCTCAAGATCCACTTTAGTATAAATATTGCGTTAGTAACTAGGGTCAATATCTGTATTGTGCTGATAAATATTGCTAGTATTTGACAAGTAAATCAATGGAGAAAGTAATTAAAATTGCGTAATTTAAAACGCTTATTTACTGAAGGAATATTCAAATGCAATATTTAATTCTGGATAGTAATTAAATAATACTCATATTTAAAATTATACGTATGAATAAAATTTGTATCATAACTTAAGTTAGCATTAAGTTAAATGTAAGATGGTAAGTGTAACTTCTGATAACTGGCCTATAATTAGAATAGGTTATCCCATTAAAGACCATAAATAAAGTAAATGTATTAGAAATAAATTTAATATTTTGCGTATTGCATATGATGGGATTAATCATTTAAAAAAAAAAAATAGTTAGTCAATAATTTTGAATAAAAGCTTCTACAAGGTTACCAAAATGTAATAAACAATGTATTGGTAATGAAATGTACTTTTAGTTAATCAATCCATATGATTGCATACAGGAGAAGTAGTAACCTCTAGTCCATAACCAAAAGAGTATACAGATTAATGTCAGTTATATTTTATATTTTTGTATTACTATGGGATTATTGAATAAATGTTCATATATTTTTTTTTGTGATAATAATAAATTATAGTCTGGTTAAAATTTGTTGTAGATTCATTTTTTTTGTTTTTATATGCTAAATATAAGTGTTTGCACAATATTTGCAAAACCTTTTCTTGAGTCCGAAATCATTCTAAATTCTTAAAAACTTAATATACCAGATAAATAAAGTTAAGCAGATCGGAATATGTCATTATATTTTAGTTTAATGATAATTATTTATGGAGTTGAAAACTTAAGACTAAACATTCACCTTTGTATAAAAAAAAAAAAAAAAATGAATTTATTTCCAAACCATTAACTTTGGTTGCACATTATTCCATTCCCATTTAATTAAATTGTCTAAGTAATAAATCTTAGTTATATTATTGTGTTGTCATGGATGATGGAAGGACACAAAAAGCACCCTTGTCTTTTTATTATTCTGACTGAGATTCTAAAAAAAAAAAAAAAGAGGGCTGTGTTATTCAAAATTATACGTCATTATTGAATAGAATTATCATCTCTTTAAATAATATAGCAGTTGATATGAGAGATGAAGACACATTGAATTTAAGTAAAATAAATGTTTCCTATAGCTGACCAGAATGCCAGTCATATGCGACAACACAATACTGCCGAGCATTTCCTTACATGAAACAAAGAACCCTGAGATTAATATTATTATAATTATTCTTTAAATTAATAAGTGATCAATTATTGTTGTTATTACAATCGTGGCATGGCTTAAGAGAATTGAATGTACAATTGCATTATATGAAAGGTATTTTAGATCATATTGGAAAATTAATGGATATGTTGCTTTTATTTTGGTTGCCTTAACTACAACCTGAAAAATTAGTGTCACAAGTGCAAATAAACTAAACTAATAAAAATATTGGGTTAGAAATAAAATAAATAAATAAATTTCTATTAAACTAATTAATAACTGGGTTAGAATATATATATATTATAATCATACATGGCCAGGCTAAGTTAATATCACAATTTTTTACAGGGTACCAATAGACAAAAAATTCTAGATTTTCTCATTATTTTTAAGACGTTTTGAACTAACCATTGTTAATGGATAGATATTCATACAAAGAGAAGTTAAATTAACTAGAAACCTAACACTAATGCCCAATTCCAACAACTAATCACTTATTTTCTCTGTAATAGCCTGCTTGGTTATAAAGATAAGGAAGTTTATTTATTATCATGATGGGATTAATAGCTTATTAATTATATAGATATACCCGTATGTATTTTAACTATATGCAATTTAAATATTGGATGCAGCGTATATGTGTGTATCAAAACAAATAAATTTACAACTAGAAATAATTTATTAAATAATAAAATGAAATCACATTTGAATAATTATTAATAATAAATAGTGCTACAAGTGCAAGCCTTTGCAATCAATGGATGCAGGAAGATTTTGTATATAAAATCCCCTAACTAGTACCTACTCATCCAACTTCCCCAGATTACTTTTTAGTTTTCATCAGTGAGTAGCCTTGGATCAAGAGTGCTGCACTTAGATCTTAGGATCTAATGCAACTCTCCAGCAGCCATTTTTTATTCATTTGGTTAACTATAAACTATAAAGTTAGAAGCTCAAACATCATAATTTTTCCAACTCAAGTTCATTCACTTGTAAAGTCATATAGATTTGAACTTAATTCAGCATCTATATATTTTGATATTTTGGGTTTTTCAAAAATCACAGTCACCATTATTCTATAGACAGGATAGCTATAAAACCATCAAAACATCACATGATCTACAGATTTTGAAATGACATCATCAGGAACAAAGAAAAGCCTAGCATTTCACAGATTTAGGAATGGGTCAAACTTTACAGGTGCTGTCAAACATGAGATAAACAATTCTAATGTCATTTAAGATATGTGGAATTAGTAACTCTCTTGATGGCACAAGGATTTGTTATACAAGAAATGTACTTCTCATAAAGAAGATTCAAGTGATTCTTCATTTAGCTCTGGAGATGAAATTCTGAGTTTTGAGGATGCAGATTAAAAGATACTTAACTATAGCTGTCCCTAGGTGCATTTTTGTAGACACATGGAAATTAATGAAAAAATGTAAAAAGTATTTTTTTAAAAAAAATATGTATAAAAAGAGGGCGCATATTATACAACATTGAATTCTAAATACTAGTAAATACTGTATTTACAATAATTAAAAACGCTTAATGGCATTATCAAAAATAATGATAAAGTCTACATGACTTGTAATTAAAAATTTAGGGTCACTTAAAACTTTTAGAAAACATTTTTTTATCAATTTCCTAGGAAGAAATTAAATGCACCCTCATCTAAGGCTTGATCTTTTATGCCTTTTTTTATTGTTGTTTATTTCTGGAGTATTAATACAACTAGATGATGAAACGATCATAACATATGTAATATATAATTTGTTAGTAATATTTGATTTAACATTTAAAAAAAAAAAACTTTATTAATTGCAGTTATTAATGTAGGGTCATGTAGTACAATTTATATATACAAAAAATAAATGGTGTTTAGAAAATTATATAATTTCATAAACTTCATTATTCCAAAAGCAAATAAAATTAGGTTTAATCAAAATAAAAATAAATTTGATTAGAAAACTTACACAACAAATTGATAAATTTATAAATTATATATCTATGTATACATATATAGCTATAAGGAGTATAAACAGAAAGATAAAAAGGTAGTTATTTATATGGTTATGTTGGTATGTATTATGGTGTATATTTGGATGGATGTGGATGAATAGTTCATGATAGATACATAGATAGAAAAATAAAAAAGCCATATAAATAAATAACAGACAAATAAATAAATTAGATCTATAAATAAATGGATGCATGTAAATAAAAAGCAAATACTTAAATGTATTCATAAATACATAGGTATAAGTAGATAAATAAATAGGAAAAAAGATAGTAGATTAGGAATGCATGGATAATTAGATAGAGAGAAAGGCAGAGAGATGAATAGATAAAAAATAAAAAAAATATGTAAACAATCTACCTATCTATTTTTTATCTATTTAAATATCTATTTCTTTCTCTGCCTAAATATGCATATTCATAGATAGATAGATAGATAGATAGATAGATAGATAGATAGATAGATAGATAGATAGATAGACCGACAGATAGATAGATAGATAGATAGACAGACAGATAGATAGACAGATAGATGGTTGATGGATGGATAGAGAATGGATAGATAGATAGATAGATAGATAGATAGACAGATGGATGGATGATGGATGGATAGAGAATGGATAGATGGATGGATGTATGGATAGATAGATAGATAGATAGATAAATAGATAGACAGACAGACAGATAGATAGACAGATGGATGGATGATGGATGGATAGAGAATGGATAGATAGATAGATAGATGGATAGATGGATGGATGGATAGATAGATAGATAGACAGACAGACAGATGGATGGATGATGGATGGATAGAGAATGGATAGATAGATAGATAGATAGATAGATAGATAGATAGATAGATAGATAGATAGATAGATAGATAGATGGATGGATGGATAGATAGATAGATAGATAGATAGATAGATAGATAGATAGATAGATAGATAGATAGATAGATAGATAAATAGATAGATAGATAGATAGATAGATAGATAGATAGATAGATAGATAGATAGATAGATATGTAAATATACAGTCAAATACATAGACAGACTGGTAGGCAGATACTTAGGTAGACAGATAGATAAATGAATAAATAAATAGACAGATAGATAAGCAAACATACTAATAAGTATGTTTTTATTGTGAAGATATACTTACAGTATGTGAAGATAAAATATTAATTCAATCAAATTAGTTTTTTTGTTAGTATTTTATATAATGTAGTATTCTGGCTTAAATTTAAACTTGGTGATTCTAACTACATAAAAATTTTATTAGCTTTTATTTTATTTCTATGACTATCTAAATTAATTTAAGGTAATTAAAATAGTGTACCTTGTTATTAAATGGTTTAAATAACACATCATATCATCAAATGGCCATGCATATTTTAATTTACAAGAAATGTATCAATTCTCATGGTAAAATTTTAGGATTAATATTTTTTTATTATTCTTAGGATGATATAATACAGTTATATATATATATATATATATATATATCTCTCTCTATATATATATATATCTATATATATATATATATATATATATATAGAGAGAGAGAGAGAGAGAGAGACTGATTTTCTAGCTTTGGCTGTCATCAGTGAGGTGCTAGGATATTCAGGCATTACATTTACCTTCAGCCAGAGTTAGAAACCAGCCTGAGGATAGGGATATTTGGAAAAGCTTGTTCAAAGCTATTGACATGCTCATTATATAACATTTGTATTACAAGCTTATTAAATTAAGTCACGTTATTTATGACTTGATTTCCTTGCAAATGTATATATGTTTTATGTCAGGCATATATTAATCAAAGTAGATAAGTAGTTTTATATAACAGCAATAATAAAATAAAGTATTAATAAAATTATTTGTTAACATTTTATTTACTGCATATATTTCTAAAGTAAGATTTAAACATAAACCAATAGCATATTAAATTCTTGTTAAAGTATGTGTATTAATGCATATATATTTCTATATGTTTTGGAATAATTCAAGAATATTGAATTTTACATATTCAATATATTATTTTAAAATATATAAAATAGATGAATGAAAGGAATGTTTATTTTATTTAAAATATGAGTTTAGATAATTTTTAAAAATATATCTAGTTTTAATTTGTAAAATTATATTATTTTTATTATCTTTAAAAATATATTGTAAGATTTATTTTTATAAAGTTTTAAAAAATATTTGAATGTTATGAATGTTGGTATGTCAGAAAAGAACTTTTATTGAATGAATATATACATAAATTTGACTTTTAATAGAAAAGATCTTGGAAGCAAATTAAAATCAAGTTGCTAAAATGAAATTCCATAGAAACAATATGTAGGATGATGATGTAAGTATAACATTATCAAGAGAATACTATTTAAGTTCTTGATCTTACATTAGCCTCTCTCTCTCCCTCTCTCATTTCTTCACTCAATAGCTAAATTACACAAAAGTTTGTACATACATACCAATAATTTTATTTAAAGTTTAAATTGAATAAGATAGGGTAAAAATATTACAAATATTTGTTCAAAAGACTTTAAGACTTTTGGAATTCTAAATATCAGAAAAAATCATCTCTTTGTGATAAATTATCAGAGTTAAATGCTGCGATATACTTTGTCAGAATCTATTGATGAAATTGATGATTAATATTGCTATTATATTAATAAAACAATATTATATATGCCAAAAAATTAATTATGGAATATTTCATTAAAAATAAAAACATGTCAGATGGATAAGTTTATGGAATGCTAATAAATCTGAATAAATATCGTTTAAACATAGCTTCTATCTACACAACAAAAAATATTGTGAGATTTTTAGCAGAATATGTAAAAGAGTTTGAATTATAAATTATTATGTTTTGCATGCGTTTATGTAAAATGTATAAGTGCATCATAAAATTTTTAGCGTATCTAATAAATATTGTTTTTTATAGTGTTACAATTTGATGAACATTTCTTGTGAGTAGAAAAGAAAAGTTTACAGATAATCTATATTTTTTAAAAATTCTTAATGTTTTGAGAATACATGATAGTATACAAGAAAATATATCAGTACCAAAAGAAAAAAAAGGTTAACGTAAATAATAAACATAAATAAAAACAATATATTTGTTAATGATAATTTAGTTTGTTTAAATAAAAGTATATTGTTTGCTTCTTCATTTTATATTTAAAAAGATGATAGATATAAATAGTTATAGAGAATATTAATTTAAGGGTATATTTAATAATGATTATTAAGATAAAAAATAATAAACAAATTGAACATACTTATTAAATTTTGCAATATACACCTGGTTCTCATTTTATGCAATAGATAGGTTCCTCAGAAAATGCATCCAAAAGAAATCACACAAAAATAGACTTACCTTACCTTGAAAAATGGAAGATATGTACTGTAATTTTCCAAAAATCGCATAAAATCAAAGCAACAATGTAAAATTACTTTAAAATTCACATTAAAAAAAATAAGAAAATAAAATATTACTAATAAAAAATTTCAAACTTGAAGAAAATTGATACAAGACAAACTTTTTTTACTTTTTTTTATTAACTACAGTATTTAATTTTATTCAAAACAATATATTTTTATGTGTAATTTACATTTTTTTCATACATGTGCAGTATTTTAATAATTATTGCTATTTAAGACATCAGATTCATCATGATGTGATGTGATATGAAGTACTGTAGCTTCTCCTTAAACAAAATCAAGAGGAAATACAACTAAAACATTTTCAAATGGTTGTTGATCCTTCTCATTTTGCTAAGTGATCTAAAATTAAAATTTTTGTTTACAAAGAAATTCATTTTCTTGGGTGTTTTTTTCTCTCCGTTAGAATAAACTAAAAGTTTAAAATTAAAACAAGAACTTAGACTTACTATAATAAAAAGACAATGATTCACCACTGTTGGGCAAAATTTAATTAAAACAAACAATTAAAAATTAAATTCTTATTTTTGGCTTTAATTTTTTAATTTTCAATTCTGTTTAAAAATCAAATTTCATCATTTCACATAACCTTAACGTTACATAATTTTTAAATTGTTAATTACAATTAAAAATCAGATTTTAATTGTCAAATTTAATTGTGCCCACTGCTGTTACTCACCTTTTAAAAATAAACTTGTGGACACTAAATGATTAATTGATTACGTACTCTTTTTATAAAAAGCAAAAATAGAATGTGATTTAAAATACAAAAACAACAACATATGTAGTATTTTTCATCTATAACATTTGAACAGATTTACATTATAATCTTGTAAAATTTAATGTGTGTATATAAAATGGGAAAATTCTGATTTTAAGTGAATTATGAACTTCTTTATTGCATAAAATCTATTACAGTACTATTATAAAGCGCTGAAAATATTGAAATTATTAGATGGGAGTCGAACTCCGAAAATGTGCTATTACTTTAAATATGATGTGAGTGCACAAAATTTATAATATTGAAAGTAATAGTGCATTATTGGAGCTCGACTTCTGATCTAATAATTTTTATCACATAAAAGAAAACCGCATACAAAAATATTAAGAAGAAACATGAATCGCATAACTTCAAAATCGCATTAAATAAATCTGCATAAAATGAGACCCAGGTGTATATATATTTATTTATCATGTCTTAGTTCGAGAGTTTTCTCAATGTTCAATAAGATACTGTTGAGATATTATAAAAACAGTACAGCGCATGTGGTAGGATGAAATATCCTTACTATGTAATTTACATACTATCTCTGCACTAGCAAATAAAAATAAATATTATAAAAATATATAGTTATGTATTTCTTTCTATTTGTGCTAATATAACTTATTTTTCTTTTTGTTTTTCTTAATGTATTGTTCACCTCACATGAGAGATACATTTATAAAATAACAAAATAAGTATAGTAGATAAATAGTAATCAACTTAGTTATAAATTAGTCGACAATGAATATTTTATTTACTTTTTAATTTTACATATATATTTTTTTATAATTATTGGTTATATTAATATATTTTCATTTTATTAATTAAATTGGTTTTCTGTGATCATTAGTAATTAAATTATTACACTCATTTATTTATTATTTATTCACATCTTTATATACCTCGTAACTTGTAGAAGATTTTATAAGGCTGATAAAAAGTTAAATGATATTATAAATTAATAAAATATTTGTAAAGTACCTAATTCTAATATGTTGAGAAGTTTAAATATTTATTACTTATTTTAAAAAAATTGAGTTCAAGTAGGATCCATTTTAATTTCAACTGTATTTTAATGGGCTACTAGATTTAGTTGGTTACATTTTATTTCACATTAATCTAAATTTTAAGAGCTTTTATTTTCTTTATATTCATGTATTATTATATTAGCTAGCCAGAATATTAGGTAAACATTCTATAGGTTTGACTTTAATACCATTAAATTTGGCAATGTCAGTAAAGCCTGAATAAGATTTTTTTACCTGAGGAAAACACTATTACATTTGGAGTTCTTAAACATGAGATTTAACTATATATATTTATACTATTATAATATATATATATATATATATATATATATATATTGAAATGAATAATGTATGTATTATTCATTTCAGTGTTAACCATGTGGTTTCTCACATGGGTGAGAGATTTTTTTTAAAAAAAAATTAAAACATGTATTACAAATAATGCAATTAGATAAGAGATAAACACACACAAAATAAGAAAAAAATACAGACAATTGAAATATTATGCAAATGAGTCAATAAACAAAAACTGGAACAACCTTTTTAAAAACAGAATGAAGTAAAACTTATATTTAAAAAATCAATTTTTCTTATTACATTCATTCTGGATTCTCCACATTATTACATTATTGTAGCTCCAGTATGCTGTCTGTAAGTTTTTTGCTTGCTGCTTGCCTAGAGTAAGGGATATTTATAAATTTTTGTTTTCCTAGAGTGAGAACTTCATGTTTCAGTTGTAAACACTCATTTGCCTGAGTTAAATGAATGTCATGGTTGTCTGGACAATAAATTTCTTTTGCTCTGTAGATTGTAATTTTTATATAAAAATAATAAAAATAAGCAAAACAAGTTGCATTGGGAATATGACAGTCAAGTATGTATCAAGTTTCAATACGTTTCAGGAAACAATGTAATGCAGTTGGTGGTGAATCCAATTATTCATATATTGAAAATTGAATTTATTGCATTTTAAAAAAAATTGAAGATTAACAAAATGCAGAATAAAAATGGAAAGAATGAGAAGAATGAGGAAATGATTGAAGCATATTAGAAAAAAGGTGTGAAGAGAATAGTATAGGAAAAGAAAATGATTTGGAGCATTCTTATATGAACAATATCAAGTCAGAAAGTGATAGTTACAAACAAAAAGAGCATAAGGACATTAATGAAGAGATAAAAATTCTAAAAATCTATAATATTATTCCAATTGAATGTGATGCGGATAATTAGTTCTTTATTCAAACAGATAGGACATAATCAAAAACATAGGAATTTAGAGATAGATCAATCAAAAACAGAAGAATTTAGAGATTCAAAAATGAACAGAAAATAATCGAAAACAAATGGAATTAAAGAAGAAAATCTATTTTGACCAAAAGTTAGAAAAATTAAAACAAAAACTGGAGAAAAAAATCAGTGTAAGATAGATGAACATATGGAGCAATTAAATCAAAGTATGGAAGAAAACCATGTTCATATGAAAAAAGAAATAAAAGAGATGCAGGATAAAATTTTGAAAAATAAACATGAGACTGACAAAAAACTCAAAACACAACACATCATAGCAAACAAACTCCAAGAGCTTGAGAGTGAAATAAATAAATCTCAAGAAATCAGAAGTAAACAAAGCAAATGATGATATATAAAGTTGTAACTTTATAAAAAGTGATACAAGATAACATGGACATGCACATTATAAAATTAAAAATTTATATGATAAGACATCTCACAGAAAGAATGGAAAAATTATAAGAGCAGATGCATGTACTATCTAAATTATGAAAAAAGGGATCAAAAAGACTATGATGATGGAGCACAAACTTAACAACAACATTGATCTGAATAAAGATGGAGAAGTCAAACAACATTACATAACTAACCAGCCAATAGATATCACTAAAAGAGAGAATAATCAAGTAATAATAATAATGGGAACAATAGTTTTATATCCAAGCTGGTATGAGTTAAATACTTCAAAGGGTCACCATGTGAAAATTCATTTGTCTATTTAAATGGACTTGCTAAACTATTTACATTCAATATCTTAACAAATAAAGAAAAATCTAATATGTTGTAGCTATTTCAAAAATGATACAAGCCAAGAACTGGAGAAGACATGTCACAATTTTTAAGGCAGGTAGCAAAGTTAAGAGAACTTGCAACTTTTCTTCTGTCAGGTAATATTCTACACATCATGCTGGATACAACTTGCTACCTATTGAAAGAATAGTAAATCTACTAGGGATAATAGACTTGAAAATGTCTTATCCAAGTGAAAAGAATTGTTATGAATTTTATTATAGAAGTAAAACAGGCAAAACTCACTATACATATTGCCACACACAGCAAGCTAATGTAATCAATAGATGCCAGAAGGCTTGTGCATAAAATCCCCATCTAGTACCTACTCATCCAATATCCACATACTAGTTTCAGGCTTGTGGCCTTCATCAGTACTTGTACTGTAAATGTTAACAAATATGACCAGCAGAGATTTAAAACATATTATGCAACACCTAATAAAAGATCGAGAAGCTTTCTGACAATGGAAACATATGCTTTCCAGTCATAACAAAGAAAAAAACCTTTAAATAACGATTAGTACAAAGTCAATGTCTAAAAGCATGGTAAGTAGGTTACAAAATGTCTGATGGATATGAGAAAGTTAATACAAGTATAATTATTTTCATTGTTTTTTATGTTTGAGAATTTGAAATGAATAATTGCAAATAATGCAATTAAATAAATGTTTATGGGTAAAGAAATTTAAAAAATTCAGACAATTAAAGTGTAGTGCAAATTAATCAATAAATAAAACTGAAATGGTCTATTAAAGACAAAAAATAAAATTTATATAAAAATATTTTTTCTTCATTCATTCATTCTGAATTCTCACTCTATTAGAATATCAGACTTCCAGTATGCTTATTGAATAAAAAGAAGAAAAACCACCAACTGCTAATCTTAAAATCTTGACATGATACTTTGAATAGATCTTGTTAAAAATGAAGAAGCAATGCTTATTTTAGATGACAGAGCTGAAGATTACTAAAGTATATTATGGTCATATATGAGTTGTTTAATATTTGCTATTAGGAAGAAAACTTATTATAGTTATTTTGTTTTGTAGTACATTTATTTGAAAGGGATTATTTAGATTTTATCATAACGTTTTCAGTATGTATTTAATAGTGATATGCTATATCTTATGAATTGTTTAAAGTAGAAAGCAAAAGTTTTTAAATGGTTTTATAAAAGTTATCTGTATTTTAATGCTGCTGAAATAAAAAGTAAAAACTTTATTCTGTATTATATATGTACGTTATGTTAACTTTATAAATAAGTTTTTTAATACATATTAACCAAATGTTATTTTGTAGAAATTATCAGTTTTAAAAAAATAAATAAATAATGTTAATAATAAAGATATAATATTCATTTTGAATGTAATGTATCTATGCATAAATTATACAAGTGTTAAATAATTTTAATAAATTTAAGTTGATAATTTACATTAATGATTTAATTGTATCCATTGGTTTGATTTGACTATATTTGACTGCTGAAAATTATAATTTGGGTGTAGATGAAGTTATGGTAGATATATAACAGCACACATATATATATATATATATATATATATATATATATATACGCAGTTGTTTGTTCACTGTTAAATAGGTTAAATATATTCATTTCTATATGAGAGGATTTATTCCTATTTTGTTTTAATAAATTAGAGAATGTACTCAAAATGATTCATCTCTGCAGAAATTAGTTTTATTAAATCAGGATTAAAAATGGCCATTTTTTATAGTTACTGTTGTAGAAAGATATACTAGTATGCATGTGTCTACTCTGAGAATCTTATGAGTCAATAAATATCTATATATTTACAGTTTATCCATGCATTGTTATATTTTAAATTTATTAAAGTCTGGAGTTCCCTATATGCACATGTACTATATTCTCTATAACTGTATTAATATTATAGTGTAATTCAAGATTAAATTTATCAAAGAAACCTTGGACATTTTATAAGTAATTATTGCTTTTCTTCATTTGTATGAAATAAGACAATAATTTATCAAGGAATGGAGAAAAGCTTTTGTTAAAAGAAAAGTAAATTATATGTCAACTGACAATTATATTTTGTAATTAAAGTATTGTTGTTATGATGTTTTAGTCTCATTAAATGTAATGTACACATTCATCAGAGGTAACTTGTGTTTTTCATGATTTAGCCAGATATTGCAATGAGGGGCTGAGTAATGGTCATCATTATTTTATTAAATAAAAAATTGTTAAAATATATGTGCCAGTCTACTTTTGTGATATTTAAAGTCAGGTGGCACCTGTAGAAATTATTATATAAATTTTAAAAAAATGTTAATCATTGAAACACACTTACTCTGACCATTATAATATATATATATATCAAAAGAAAGTTATTGTTAACACTAACTGAAATAATTATTCAAATATATAAACCATTATACAATTACAAATATCCAGTAATGCCTTCTGTTTAAAAGTCGATATCTCAATAATAGCAAACTTCAAAATGATCATTTTGAAGTTCGCTATTATTGAGATATAGACGTTTAAACAGAGGGCATTACTGGATATTTGTAATTGTATAATGGTTTATAATTTATATATACACCTGGGTCTCTTTTTATGCGGATTTATTTAACACGATTTTGAAGCTACGAGATTCAGGTTTCACCGGAAGTCGAATTCCGATAATGCGCTATTACTTTAAATAATAAATTTTGCACACTTACGTTATATTGAAAGTAATAGCACATTATTGGAATTTGACTTTCATCTTAGTAATTTCAATATTTTCAGTACTTTATAATAGAAAAATTTTATGCAATAATGAAATTAAAATCATGATTTCCACATTTTATGTATACACATATTAAATTTTACAAGATTATAATGTAAATTTGTTCAAACATTGTGTGTGTTAATTTTGCATTTTAAATCACATTCTGTTTTTGCTTTTTAAAAAAGAATGTAATCAATTATTATTTTCTTATTAATGACACTAATCATTAACGTTCTCTTAAATTCCAACGAAAGCTAAATGGTTGTGTCTGGATATCGCGAGCTTTGTAAACAATTAATAAAATCATCATCTCAAAGATTAATTACTAATTACATTGTCACCAAAAAATCATAATAATTAAAATGTGTATAAAAAATGTCAATTACTGTACTGTAAATTATGTATAAAAATATATTATTTTGAATAAAATTAAATATTATAGTTAAAAAAAGTTTGTCTTGTATCAATTTTTTTCAAATTTGAAATTTTTTATTAGTCATATTTTATTTCCTTATTTTTTTTTTGCACAAATTTTAAAGTAATTTTACGTTGGTGCTTTGCTTTTACGTGAATTTTGAAAAATCGCAGACCACATTCCTCCTTTTTCAATGTAAGTTACATCTATTTTTGCGTGATTTTGTTTGCGCGTGTTTTCTGAAGAACCTATCTATCGCGTAAAATGAGATCCAAGTGTATACATATACATGTAATATATTAAGTTTGATGTCTGTATTCTTTCCAAAAAATATATATGTAATATTCAAATTGATATATATTAAATACAGTAATATTCATATAATTTAACTTATTCTATTAGAAATACTTTCGACTATATTCCTTTTAGTCTTTATCATCTATATAATGATCTAATATTGAATAATCAAAATGAGACATCATTTTATAACTCCCAAAATTTGTTTTGATTATTCAATGTTATATTATTATTTAGTTGACAAAGATTAAAAAGAATATAGTCGAAAGTAATTCTAATAGAATAAGTTAAATTATATGAATATTACTGTATTTAATATATATCAATTTAAATATTATATATATATATATTCCAACTTTGTTGTTAAAAGGAGGTTGCCTTGACAACAGTTTGAAATTGTTGATTGTTATTAATATTGAATTTGTCTAAGTGTTGACCGGTTTTTAATAGTATATATATAATATTTTAAATTAAAAATTTTACTTATTGTTAACTTTATCCAAAAATGTTTGGAATCGATATTTTTATTAAGACATATGTATAAATATTAATAGCAAGTTTAAATGAAAAGATAATGTTTAATTATTTACATATTTTGTTGAAATTAATCTTTAATTACTTTGAAAAAAAAATTAATTCAATGTTTGAGATATTTACGTATTTATATTACACATTTGAAAAATACTGGGTTTCTTTTTGTTGGATAAGATCCTAAAAATTGTTAATTATTCTTTCAACAAAATCATAATACTAAAACTTTTATGTTATTTCCATTACCTTGAAGTTATTTATAATTAGTTCAAGTATAAGAAAACAGAAAATCAAAATTTCATCTTAAATAATATTTATCCATACAAGAAGCCTTGAAACTTATCGTGAATTCAAAAACATTCATGCAATAAATTAAATGCTCTTACTAAGAGATTGACATAAATATATGTCAAAATCAGAATTTTATATGCTGTTAAATCTGAACTGATTTTTCACACGTGTCTGCCTAGATCACTATATAGTGCTAAATATTCAGCAACGAACCAAACAAATACATCATTTTCTATGAAAAATAAACTGACTAGATACATATATCGTTTAGGAATATGAAACTTAATTGTTTTTAATATAAAATATTTCAATGTAATAGTAGTATGGGATAAAATGTAAATTGTTATATTTTGATTCACAAGTGTCAAATTTACTACATCCACAACTTCGACACAATCCACTCTAGGTAAATTCCATAATGATAATCACAAATCATTTATTAAACTAGAGATTATGTGTAACCCAGTTATAAAATTTAAACCTTAAAGATTTATATATTTTCTTTTATAAAAAACACACATAGAGTTATTCACATGTCTCTGTCCTGTGTGTAATATCTTTATAATTGTATTAAACAATCTTCACACATTCTTTTTAAAATATATGAATAAAAACACAATAAATTGCAAGTGATCTCCAAGTTGCAGAATGGACCAATACAGCACTCATCAATTTGCTTAAATACCATCTCATGTATAACTTTATTATATGTATAATATGTATTAATAGTAAATTTCTTTATTTTGATTACCAAGTGTCCTCCTACAACTTTGATACAATCTACTAAATAAATACACCAATCATTATCACTAATCATTAATTAAACTACAGATTATCTCTAAGCTAGGCATAAACTTTAAATCTGAGTTAACTATTAATATATTGCTATTTTTAAAATTAAATACACACACATGCAGTTATTCAATTTTTTTCCATGTGTAACAACTTTTGTAAATGTATTAAATCACATGCACACCCATATACACTTATAAAAGATATTATGCTTGTAAAAAAGAGATGTGAATAATTGTATGTGCATGTGATTAAATAAAAGCATCAGATATATTAATATGTAACTGAGGTTTAGAGTTTATACTTAGGTTAGAGATAATCTGCAGTTTAATAAAGGATTAGTGTTTATTTAAAGTAGATTGTGTCAAACTTGAAGGTGGAGTAAGTCTGACACTAGTAAATCAAAATATAACTATTTACTATTAAGAAATACTATACATATAATAAAGATATATAAGAGAGATGGTGATCTGGGCCAAATGATGAGTGCTGGTTCTGCATAAAATACATCTTGGAGGTCATTTGTTTTTTATTGTGTAATTATATGTTTTGAAAAGAAAGTATGGTAATGTGGTTATTTAATATATTTATAAAATATAAGCCTGTTGCAAGTTTCCATTAAAAAAGCTGGCTTATATTATTTTACAAGTATTTGTTGTGATAAGCAAGTCAATGAGTGCAGAAATTTCATAATTTGATCATCGTGTATCTCCTAATACTTATAACATTTCCATCTAAATAGTATAATATGGTGTCTCATAAATCATATTAAAATGATTACATCTATAATTTAAATTTAACAAAAGTGGACTTAAAAATTGTTTTAGACATATATATCTGATTTTTTTTTAAAGTTTAAAATTTATCATTGTATTATTTTAATTGTTATTTTTGGTATTAATCTTGTATGATGTATATTAACCAATAGTAAGCAAAAATTTCATAATACAAATATTACAAGATTGCTTTAACAAAAATATAATTATATTTGAAATTATTCTCCTTCTAGGTTATTTTTTCAATTTTTTATTTAAATTAATATATTTTTGTCATTTTTAAAATATTTAACTAATAACTTAACTGCATATACTATTTTTGCAAAGTTAAAATTCTTGAATTTTAATAATATTTCACTAGATACCAAAAAAATATTTGATAATAGTAAAAGATGAAACAGATAATCTTATAAATGTAATTATATTTATAAATGTCTCTTTATAGATATAAGTAGCCTATTTCAAATTGTATAAAATTTATTAGAAAAGATGTCATTCTAATAAACTCAAAGTGCAATCATTTACTTTAATATTTAATAATATAATATAATAATATTAATAATATAATATACACCATAATTTATACTTCACAATGCACTTTTAACTTATGATTTATTTTATCTCCTCTTGTTTCCAGTTTCAACTATCCAGCAGTCATCATCAGAGCTCTTGTAAACCTCACCTTTTCCACACCTCTAATCAAAAAAAAACTGTAAGCAAGAGAAAATAAAATAAATCATATGTTGAAAGTGCATTGTGAAGTGTAAATTATGGAGTATATGATATATTATATTATATATAATTCAGCAATGCAAATAAGGAGAAGTGGAAGAAAAATTTAATACTTCAAAAAATATTTAATAATGTAATTTTTTAGATATAAATAAATAATAAATATTTTATATTAGCAATATTTTTTTATACTTCTGTCTTGTATTTTTAAGTGAGAACAACTTTCAGACTTACAACTTTGAAAGCATCACACAAACTATAGATAATACACAAGGATAGTAATTTCCAAGCTGATATTTTATTAAACTGATCTGATGATAAAGTAATGGAGAAAAATATAGTAATAAAGATTTTATAAAGTTTTAATATGTTATTTTGTAATTTTTTCTAATCATAGATTACACAAATAACAGCTCTTTGTTATTCTGTAACAAAAATAAATGTAGCATTTGTAAATGATTGTGAAGTTGATTTTATTATTTAAGAAATGTAAAATCTTCACAATTTAATTATGAATGATTGTCTAACGATTAACAAGTCTCAACATCAATTACAGGTAGTTGATAAAATCAACTTCTGATTTAAAATGTAATTTTATTTTATTAAAACAGGCAAAATTCACTATACGTATTGCCACACCCAGCAAGTTGAGTAATCAATGGATGCCAGAAGGCTTGTGCATAAAATCCCCATCTAGTGCCTAATCATCCAATATTCCCAGACTTGTTTCTGGCTTGTGGCCTTCATCAGTGAGGAGCCTTGGATCTGGTTATTAAAGAATGAAAGACACCAAAATGTATGGATACTGAACTGGGTTCAGACTCATTTGACTATATAAGCTAATGGGCTTGGATTGAAAACATTAAGCTGTTTTCAGTTTAAGACTCATAGTTTTGTAGTTAAATGGAGATAAAAGATGGTTGCTAGAGGGTTGCATTAGATCCTAAGATCTAGGTGCAGTGCTCTCAGATCCGAGGCTGCTCACTGACAAAGGCCACAAGCTATAAACTAGTTTGGGGATATTGGATGATTAGGCACTAGATGGGGATTTTATGCACAAGTCTTCTGGCATCCATTGATTACTCTAGCTTGCTGTGTGTGACAATATGTATAGTGAGTTTTGCCTGTTTTAACAACAGTTATACACAAGCATAAGAGGTGGTGGTCATGTGATGTTTATTGGCTTAATTTTATTTTATGTATATTAGTTTGAGTTCCAAATACTCTAGTATGATAATTGACATTTTGCATAGTTTTGAAGGTTTTAATAATAAGTATATCTTATTTTATAATAGAAATATCGTTATTATTACTTTTTTCACCTTCAATAACTTTCTTTAAACTTAATCTACGAATATAAGACTTTAGACAAATTTTTAAATTAGAAAACTGCAACACAACATTGTTTTTGTTCATAGTATTTCTTGAAAATAAACTATTATTTCTATCATATAATTTATTTAATTTGAGTATTTAAGAATGAGCAGAAAGAGAAGTTCTTTACTTGGTAATTTTTTAGTAAATACAAGTTAAATAGTAATAATAATAAGTTGATGGAATTTTTGATCACTTATTCCAATGATACTGGTATTTAAAACCAATCAGTATTGTTTAATTATAGTCATTCAGTAATTGCTAAGCGAACACTACATCTCTATAAAATATATTATTACATATATAATTACTCATTTAATAGTAATTTTCAATAGCAATTATGATGCAAGATTCAACATATAAACATACATGAGGTTCCTCATATAGGCATAAAAGTGAGTACTTTACTCGAAATGTTTCTTATTCAAAATATCTTTTAATTAATTTAAAATATTTAGCTATTTGAAAAAAAAAAAACAATTCCAATCTGGATTTAAAGTCCTCTTTTTAACTTTGCAAAAACAACTCTGCTTTTCTACTGCTTATATATATAGATTGTAACGGGCTGGTAAAATCCAAAAGAGATAGGGGGAGTGCATCTTACTATGGTCGGACTTTGGGTCTTCAGATAGGATGCAAGTGATTACACAATAAAATACATAACCTATGATTGTACTTACTTCCAATAGACTAGCTCTATCTATTTTTATTAACCTAGATACAATTTGGGTCAGTTCATCCAATTCTCACCCCTTTCTAGCTACATTATACCACAGTATTCGAACTCAGGAGTAATTGCTTGAGCTCTCTTATCAGGAAAGGAGATCACACTAATATTAGTTATTGCACCTCTATATAGGTGATAATTATTACCAAAAATCAATTAAGCATAAGATATATAAAAATATGTATGTGCAGTATAAGTATATATGTATTAAAAGTTATAATAAATGACTTAAATATGTATATGTATTTCCTCTAGCATATTAGTAATATTGATAAGTATAAAACTAAATAAGATAATAATGTTTACGATGGGTATATGAATAATGAAGAGTTATAAAGCTGATGGTGGATATGAAAATAATGATGAGTTAGAGACCAAATTAAAATAATGAATTATATAAACATTTATTGATTAACAAAAAAAAAAATATGAATAACAATTAAATCTGATACATGTAATTGATTTTGTCAAAAATGAATTTTTACTATATCGATATCTATAATGATATTAATAAAAATAAAATCCTTGCCCTAAACCCAATGGTAGAAGTTAATGTACTTGACTAATTATTTACAACAACGAATAATATGTAAAATTATAATATGTATATGTGATTGCGATTTTAGCTGATTAATTAAAAATATGATACAAACATAATAGCAAAAAAAAATCTTTGTTGTCTAGATAAATCAATGATTTAAATCATTGATTTAACAGTAATATAAAAATAAGCTTAATTAATAATAAAGAAATAAAACTTTATCATCGTGTGTTGCTTACTATAAGATATTAAAATTTCTTACCTTTCAATTTCCTATATGTTGTCAAAAGTCAGTCAGATGGGGAGGTCAAAACTAATATTTTTTTTATTCTTTATACAATTAAAGATGATAAAAAATATAGATATTTAAATCTAATAGTTCCCTCCTCATTACTCTCATACAGAATTTCTCTAAAATTATAACACATTACTTTCCAATTGTAGAAAATGAAATTAATACATAAAATTTATAATAGACAAAATAATAAAACAAAAATCACATTTTTTATCTTATTATGTTAATTAAAGTTTGATGAGTCTGCTGGAAACTGTTTATTTGCTAAATAATTCCTATGAATTGAAATGAAGTTCTTCTCCCATGAAGAATAGAAATTTCTTGTCTGGATCAAAAAATAATAATGTTCTCCAATTATCCTGTCTTGGATTTGGTTAGGCATTTTATTTAAAGCAAAGATGGTTTTCAAGTTTCTTCTAAATGGGCAGGTAAAATCTTTAACTTTTCATGGCTTTATTGATGATGTATTATTACCCCATGGTATAAACTTTTCAGCAAGCAATCATGATATAAAAATAATATATATTTATTGATTCATTTGCTTCTCAAGATTTTAATGATGATATTATTATATATCAAAACAATTAATTATTGAATATTACTGCATCACGTACATTTAACTAAAATTGTCTAAGTAGCAAATAATTAAATTTTTACTTTCAAATAAGTTCTTCCATTTCAAACGATTGCTTCAAAAAATTCAGCTTTCAATCATTTTGATTAATATTAAAAATATATATTTAAATTCGAACATTCACATCCATTTTGTATTCAAATTTATTTTTAAGCAGAAAAAAAATAATGTTCTATCTTCGAATGCAGAAGACAGTATATCAATTAATACTGTGTTGTAGGTCATGTGAAGTTTTTTTTAAGCATTTTAACCTTGACATTTCCTATTGTTTAACAGACATAATATAAATAAATGGGATTATAAATAAAAAATAATAATTTATAAATATTTTAAATTTCATTTCTACAAATGGTTGCTATGTATTTAGATTTTAATTCAGTCATTGTTTTTATTTGTTTTATTTTTTTTAAGTTTATGTGTAAGTTTTTTGGTATAGTTCTCCCCAGTTAGTAGCATATAACACCTTTTATTCCAGTATTAGTATACCTATCTGTTTATTTTTTCTTTTCCTAATAATTTAATAGTTTTTATTACTTCTTTTAAAAATAAAAAGATGTTTATGTAAATGTATGTGTTGGAAAGAAAAAATGTTTATATGATAATTTGCTTGGCAATTTATAGGTTAAGCAAATATGTCTATGTGGCTCCAATTGGTAGAGTGTTTTAAATAATTGGATGGTGTATCAGGTTGTAGCTCATCACTAGAATATATATATATATAACAAAAAATCAAGTCAGATGTTGCATGACCTAATTTAATAAAATTGTATTTACAAATGTTATATATAGAGCTTGCAAAATAAGCTCTTAACAAGCTTTAAGAATATCCCCAATCCCAAACCGGTTTCTGCTATTTGTATTTTCTGTGAGGTGCTAGAATATTCAAGCATTAGATTAAAAATACTAGAACAAACCCAGCACTTTATCTAATGTATTAAGTAGAAAACCTGAAATTTTTAGACATCCATATGTTTTCCAATCCAGTTATCTAACTTAAATAGCCATATATTTTTGTAATTTTATTTTTTTCTATTAAAGCTTTGGTGATTTTATATTGCTAAAGCTATTAATATATATGGTGTATCTGAACTTAATCCAGTCCCATATGGCTATTTAAGTTAAATAGCTGGATTGGAAGACTTAAGGCTATCTGAAAAATTCACATATTCTACTTAATAGTTATACATTAGATAAAGTGCTGGGCTTGTCGTGGTATTTTTAATCTAATGCTTGAATATCCTAACACCTCATTGAGGATGCCAGTAGCAGAAACCGGTCTCAGTTGGGGATATTCTGCAAAGCTTGTTATGAGCTTATTTTGCGAGCTCTATATATATCATTTGTAAATAGAAGCATATTAAATTAGGCCATGTAACATCTGACTTGATTTTTTTGTAAATTTCATTTTTTGCTATTATGGCTTTGGCAATTTTATATTGCTAAGGCTATTAATATATGGTATATCTGAAATTAGCTCAGTACCATATAGCTATTTAAGTTACATAGCTAGATTGAAAGACATATGGCTATCTGAAAATTTCAGATTTTCTACTTAATAGTTATACATTAGATAAAGTTCTGGGCTTGTTATGGTATTTTTAATCTAATGCTTGAATGTCCTAGCTGCTCACTGTGGGCACCAGTAACACCAACTGGTCTGAGGTTGGCGATATTCTGCAAAACTTTTTAAGAGCTTATTTTGTGAGCTCAATATATAATGATGACTTCATATTATTTATGGGATATTCCATGTAGTAAAATAGCTAAATAGCTGACATTTCAGTACAATAACATATACCTTCCACAGAGCATATCTATTTGGTAAACAAATTTGATGACTACATATTATTATTATTTCCAGGATATTCCATGTAGTAAAATAGCTGACATTTCAGTACAATAACATGTACCTTCCTCAGAGCAACTCCATTCTGTAAATAAATCTTTCCCATAAAGATTTGTCTACAGAATGGGGATGCTCTGAGGAAGGTACGTGTTATTGTACTGAGACATCAGTTATTTAGTTATTTTACTACGTGGAATATCTCAGAAATAATACTAATATGAAGTCACATATTTATATTTGTTTCCAATTACATCTACACTTAAAATGTATATAGTATTTTAACTTTTCCCCAATTTTTGATATATTATTATTAGTCTAGTTAATAAATTGTGTTGTCATTTATAAAATATCACACCCATAGTCATACTTAATTCATCATAACATTTCTGCTTATTATAGAGCTATGAGAAATACATTTTGTGTTTGCAATAATATATTTTTAAACAATTGCATTCTATTACACTCATATTTTACAATTATATTAACCAAAATCTCATATTTATTAAACTCTATGCTTTAATCCCGAACTAAAAAAAAGGATAGTTAATTTTCCTTGCATATAAATAATTAACTAAGATAGATCATTTATTCCAATTTTACAACAGATATTTGATATGATTATACTTCAATGATTACATTTTTAGATATATGTTAAAATAGACTTCCTTCTTAATTTCTAAATTCTTTAAATTTTATATCTTTTTTATTAGTGCATCCTTAATTTCAAACATTTAAATATTCTAACATTTCTATTAATATCATCACTTCTTTGGATATTAATTCTATAATCAGACGGGCAAATATATGATTTATTATATTGAATGTTGTTTAAACTTCTTCATTACAACATTCAATATAATAAATTTAGTTTTTATATCAACTACTAATACAAAAATTACAATCATGAATATATTTCTTTAAAATGTTAATTATTGCAAACAAGTGTTGGCTAAAAAATATAACCCAAAACAATCTATGACTTTTGGGGAATTACGATCGATTTGCCTTCACTAACAAATCTAACTAAATTGATTTTTTTCAAAGTCTTTAACTATATACCAGAAATATAAAATCAATATTTATAATTTTAGAAATACAAGTCAGAATCAGAAATAGAAGCTAGTGTGAGTTTAGTGATTAAAAAAAATTGCTTTGCATAATACATAAGAATATTCTAGATATAAATTATTGACTACCAGATGTAAATTTTTAATAAATTTAAGTTCTAATTCTGATATGTCGTGTTATTGATTTAATATTAGATTCTCTGATGAAAAAAAAAAACTATTTATTTAAAATTGTTGTTGTAAATAAGTGTTGTAAAAATACTAATATTTGTAAGATAGATTTGCATTATGAATATATAAAAACAAAAAAATAAAGACTTATAAATCCAATAAATAATATAATATTTCAACCAGAGGACTGGTTTTCATCAGAAAGAAAAAAAATACACAGTAAAATGGCGATAATCAAAAATTACAGATTTGGTAAAAGATTAAAAATTTAACAAAACCCCCCTGATTGGTCACAAAATCTAACACAGAATATCTACCCAATCAATGACAAAATTCAAACAAAAAAAAAAAAAAACTACATTCCCTCCTAATCAAGCTTAAATTCTATTTAAATTAAAATAAATATAAAAATAAAAAATCCAAAATTAAAAATTAAAATATTATACATATGTGCATACATAGAAAAATTAAACTATGCTCACACACAAAAAATAGCTGTGCTCACATTAATATTCATTAAAAACTAAAATACTTATACATTTTAAAAATTATAGTTAGTGCAAAGTACAATAATTTATAACTAATTATTTATCTATAAACCAATTAAACACAGATATTAAACATCCATGTAACTATAATTTTTAAAATGTATAAGTATTTTAGTTTTTAATGAATATTAATGTGAGCACAGCTATTTTTTGTGTGTGAGCATAGTTTAATTTTTCTATGTATGCACATATGTATAATATTTTAATTTTTAATTTTGGATTTTTTATTTTTATATTTATTTTAATTTAAATAGAATTTAAGCTTGATTAGGAGGGAATGTAGTTTTTTTTTTTTTGTTTGAATTTTGTCATTGATTGGGTAGATATTCTGTGTTAGATTTTGTGACCAATCAGGGGGGTTTTGTTAAATTTTTAATCTTTTACCAAATCTGTAATTTTTGATTATCGCCATTTTACTGTGTATTTTTTTTCTTTCTGATGAAAACCAGTCCTCTGGTTGAAATATTATATTATTTATTGGATTTATAAGTCTTTATTTTTTTGTTTATATATATATATATATATATATATTCACTAGATGGAGCTTTACCAATATCTCCATACAAGCTTTGTTTACATAAACACTGAGAGAGATAGGATTCAATATCTCTTTCATTGTCTTCACCTTCAGATCAGCTGATTTCAAGCTAATTGGCTATCATCAGTGAAGAGTAGGGACTAGAAACTAGATCTAAACACTAACTCTGAACTCAGCATTTATGAAACATGTTTTTATCAGCTTGAAGGTTTTTGCAATGATATATATTGCTGAGGCTTTTACTATATGGTGAAACTGAACTGACTTCAGACCCATATAGCTGTCTAGTTTGTTTAACTGGATTTGAAGATATTTACATATCTGAAAAATTCATGCTTGGAAGCTGATAGAAACATGTTTCATAAATTCTGAGTTTAGAGTTAGTGTTTAGATGTAGTTTCTAGTCTTTATCCTTCACTGAGGATAGTCAATTAGCTTGAAATCAGCTGATCTGAAGGTGGAGACAATGAAAGAGATATTGAATCCTATCTTTCTCAGTGTTAATGTAAATAACGCTTGTACAGAGATATTGCTAAAGCTCCATCTAGTGAACATAAAATGCAAGCTATAAGCAAGTTAACGAAATTTATAACTTGTTTTGTTTATCACACATACACACACATATATATATATATATAATTTCTACTTCACTGCACCTTTTTGAAATATATATCAAAAGGTGCCTGAAATGAAAAATGAAAGTTTTAAGTGCAATATATCTAATGAAAGATATTTTACCTGGGAAAATGGAGATAAAGATCTGGAGGGATAATTCTTAGTTTAATAATAACAATTAATAATTATTAATGTATTTATCGGAAGTGGATAGGTGGCAAATTCATGAATGCAGAATGTTTGACATTTGTAAATCCAAGTTTTATATAAATATATATATATATATATTAAATTGAAGATTTTCACAGACATAAATGAAATAATAACCAGGTACATCTGTGTATAATTTATTTAAAGCATAAATATAAACCGATGTTTCAACCAAGTTACATTAGTCATCAATTGAGTAACCAATATAAAATAGTTGCAGAGTTGCTTTAAACACTGATGTATAGCAATAATGAATGTTCTATTAATACAAAATAGAAATCATAACTATGAAAAATTATTTACATTAATTAATTTGTTTAAAAAAAATCTAAATAGAAAATAATTTGCATGTATTTGACATTGTTGAAGCATATCACATCTGGATAGTATTCTTATATTTAAAAAAATAATGTATTGATTTTTCTAATATGACAATACTATTCAGATTTTACACTCTCCAACATTGTTAGATCAGAGAAGCCATTGAGAACTTTAAAAGGCCAGAATGTATAAAAAACATGATGATACATGTAAATTATCTTCTATTTGGCCTTTTTTTAAAAAAAGGCATTAATCTATTTTCTATTAATAGAATATTCATTATTGTTATACATCAGTGTTTAGAGCGCCTCTACAATTATTTTAAAAATATTTGTTTCCCAATTGATGACAGGTATAACCTGGTTGAAACGTCATTTTATATATAACCTTTTAAATATATTGTACACAGATGTAGCTGGATAATATTTCATTTATATATACAAATAAAGACAACAATGCTACATTTTTATTAGCACATAGCTAAGACTATTATTCGCTTTTTGGTTATGTGTATTTTATCTATATTGTTTATTATTTCAGATTAATGTTAAACATTACTGGAAATAAATGTTTTTGCTTTATATATATTGTACGTCATTATTTATGTAAACTACTCATATAAATATAACACATTTATTACAATATTATTAGTTAGCATATAAATAGACTAATACTCTATCCTTTTTATACATCACTAAACTGTGATTATAGTTGATGATTCTTGCTTTATAAGTTGAAAATTCAATAAGATCTGTGACAAGTGTTCAGTATCTATATTCACAATGTTTATATTTAAAGTAAAAATATTGATTCTAATCTCGTTTACTACATTTCTGTTGACCCACATATAAATAAAGCTTCATAATATATATATTAATAATAATACAAATCAATGTCTGTATTTCTTCAAAATAATATATGTAAACTTATAAATAAATATTAGAAAATACAGTAATTAAAATTTGTTAAAAAGAATTAAAAATATAAATGTCACTTAGGAGCACTTTCAACTATTCTTGTAGTCTTTGTCAACTAATACTTTGAAAGGTCAACTTTCCCATAATTCCATCATCTTAACATTTGCTGCCTGACTATTGATTAAGTCTTACTTGTATTTATATATTAACATAGCTTCCTTGATTTTTCTTTTATTATTATTTCTTTCAGTTTGCAATATTTTTACGTTATTATAATTGAAATCAAAACCATATATACATAATTTATTATGATCATAAAAAACAGAAGCTGATAAATTATCATTATCTTTATAATTTTGTTTTGTATTTGAATGCTTTTTAATAACAAGTACTCTTTTGTTCTTTTCTCCAATGTGCATCTCGACTCACTTATATATCCACTACCACACCTACACATCCATTTGTAAATGATACAATTTTTATTTGTAAATAAGGTTTTATCTTTAGTTATTTATTAATTTATTTAATGTAGGTTGTGCATAAAATGCAATGTCACATATATCTTTATAAATTTTCCTTATGAAACTTGCCTGTTGATTCAAAATATATCATATTGATATCCAAATTTTATTATCACAAGAATTGACATCATTATTAATTTTATTTTTATTTTTGTATTTATATTTCAAATTAAAATTTTTAATAGTATAACAAATATGATCATAATTATATTCAACATTTAACAATTCATTAGAATACAGTTCAATATTTTTGCCTTTATCCGATGAATATTTACAAAGATTATCATTTCTAATCAAGAAGGACTTCAAACCTGCCATTTTATGTGACATGTGTGCACTTGATTTATATGAAATATAGCCTCTTTTTGCTATTGGTTTAATAGACATATAGTAATCCAGTTTATCTCTGCTTCTAATTATCTTAAGATTCAAAAATTGAACACACATTACATTTTAATCCATTTTAAACCTTTTTTATTATTTAATTCATCAAACAAATCTTTAATAGTATTTGACTTTCCACATACAAAAACATCATCAACATATCAATAGTATAAAGTAATATTTTTTGATAACATTCTTTTTTTCAAAATATTTTCTTCATATGTAGAGATTACAAAATTACATATTTGGGCAACTGTAGGAAAACCCATTGGCCAGCCATTACTCATTTTACAAAAATCATTCCATATTTTTATCAATAAAGCTTAATATTTCAACAATAAATTTTATTATTTTAACATTAACATTTTTTAACTGTAATGCATTAGTAATTATTTCAATAGAAGCCATTCTATCAATTGATTCCTACATTTTACTAACATCAAAGGTACACATTATGTCACAAATATCAATATCAACATCATTAATTTTATAAACAAAATCAAATGATGAATGTATTGTGTATTTACCAAAACCAAGAATTTCCTGTAGTATTTTCTTAATTAATTGACATTCTTCATAATAAAATGCACCTCCAAAATCAAGCATTAATCATAATAGTTCTTTCTCTTTATGCAATTTTATATTTGAAAAGATATTAGGATATGTTACAGCAGAGGTATAAATCCTATAATAAATACAATTATCGATCACATTATTTTTAGTTTTTTTTAAAAATGTTATTAATAAATTGAATGCATAAACTTTCGATATTTACTTTATTAAGACCTGTAGAGATCCCTGCCTTCACATTTTCATGCACATATTCTTAAGGTTTACAGCCTTAGTAAATATTACTTATGTATTCAATGTGTGTTTAAATAAATTTATAATTACAACTTTATTAACTTTTATAATGTCATATATAAGGGATCAAACTCAGACTTTCACATGACTCTCAGCTCTCCATGCCATCTCATATGGCTGACCCATCTGATCATACACATGTTGAAAAGATAAATAATCACCAATATACATATTTTATGCTAAACCAGCAACCATCAGTTGGTCCAGATTACTATCTCAACAAATATATCCAAAAATTAAAGATATAACTAAATTCTAATAATAAAAAGAATTTATGAGACTAATATTAATAATAATATATAACTGATTATTGAATAGAATTAGACAAAATATAATCATCATCTAGGTAAGTACCTTTGAGTTTTTTTGAAAATTTAATTGAATTCCCTGCTTTTTTTTCTGTATACACACATGGCAATATTTTTAGTTTACTTCTGCATATTTAATTCAGAGTCCACAAGGACAAGTAGGTCTTATATTTCGCCCTGTCTTTGATTGTTTTAAGGTTAGTACTCTTTTTCTACAATTTACTTCTCTTGTTTTGCTTTTATATAAGTCCCAGTTCCATGTATAGTATTGAAAGTAAGTCATATGCTCTTGTTAAGTTATGTCTGTAAGTGAAAAAGTACATTTAAAGCTAAGACTGGTTATCTGAAAGATTTAAAATGCATTCATTAGAAAGGCTCCAAATTTCTATTCAGATGTGTTTTAAGTCAATTTTACATCTAAGTGGATTGGTACAGTTAGCACACTAATTTATGGCTAGGGCTTTATTTTGAAATTTTCATTATAATGATGAAATTCTTTTGATGGGAAGTTATTTTTTATACTTTTTAAATATTAAATTGTTTCTACCTTCATTTGTAGAATGATGTTTGACTTGCTGTTCATTCACCATTAAACACAACCTGCATGGGTTTGTTGAGACAACACTTTTCTTCTAATTTGTTGATCTAATCTGCTTTTTAATATTAACTTAAAACACTTTAAAAACAAAAATTATTATCTTTTAATAAACAGTTTATTTCACTGCACCTGGGTATTTTTAAAAATTAATAACCTAATAACCACAAATTGAATTTTTGATAATACTTTAGGAAGTGTCCAGGGTCGTTTTTAGATAATCTGGGGAGTCACCTAACATGATAAATTTGATGCTTCTTTTGAAAAAGATGATGTTTTTGTAGGTTTTAGTTAAACAGCAGAAAGAAATCTATGGTTCCTTTTCAATAATCTTGATAAATATTTTTGAATTAATAAGTTGTTTTGTAGATTTCAATGAAACAACAGCCAGAAAGAAATAATGACTCTTCTTTTGCTGCCAAAAAAAATTGTCACTATTATTTGTTCATTAGCATTGTCTAATGTTTTTAATCACATGTAATATTATTTTGAGAATATTAATTATTTGCAAAAAAACTATACCTAATCATGAATATTTATTGTCCTTTAAGTTCCTTTATAGACAAAAGAACCTCATTTATCATTTTAAAATTGCCACCAAACATCTCCAATGTTTTATTGGTTCAAATGAAACACAGAAAATTATTTTTATTTCATTTTAGTCAAGAATGCTAATGATCATTGCCTTAGACTTTATTTTTTTCCTATTGATGTAATCTCACAAAAAACCTTCACTTATCAATTTTTAAACACAATCAGCACATAAAGCAAATACTTGATGTGAAATTGATGCTAAACCCTCAAAGAACTTATACAAACTAACAAAATTTAGATGCTGCTCAACCTAACCAAAACATAGCAGAGATAAACCTCTAAAAATATTTATATAAATTAAGAAAATCTAGCTTAACCTGAAAATAGTAATAAATCGACAGAAGTAATCACTACCATTTATTCTTCTATCAACTCGGTTAGAGTCTTGCCTTAAAATTCAGTTTCCAAGAACATAAGGCTCTAGTTGCATTTTTATGCTAGACTATTTCTATCATCTAATATATGTACTGAATGTCTTTAGAAATCTTTAACTTTATTTAAATATTCCAAATATATTTAACTGTTAGTAATAGCACATCAAACAGGTGAGTATATGCACAATGTTTTGAGAGATATTAGTCTCCCCTCTTCTTCAGGTGTTGCTGGTCTGACAAGTGAAAGTACTAGCATGAGATTCAAACCTGGTTGCTTAGTTTCTTGAGTTTTGAATTTTAAGGTAACACTTTAACCACCTGAGCCATCCTGCCAAAGGCAACAGTCTTAGTAATATCATATACTTATCTATGAGGTTCCTCCTGATTTTTCCACTTTTTTCTAAGAGCAAAGTTGATTAGTGGTTTCCATACATTATGTATAGTCACACTAGGTTGGCGTATGGGATTTTTTACCATTGTCATGTTAGCAGCTTCTTTAAATTTTCTTCTTTGTACCTTTTCTTTATCCAATATTTTTGTATTTTCCCAATTGAACATATGTTCATTGGCATATACACATTCTGCTACCTTAGACACATCTGTTTTCTGTCTTCTAATTATCAGTTTGTGTTCTTACAAGTATTTTTCAATGGGACAAGTGGTCTTACCAATATATGTTCTTCCACATTCACATGGTATTTCAAAGATGCAGTTTTTTCATTTCATCATTTCAACTTTAGGTTTTGTAGATATTGGAATTTTTCATAAGGTGGTATTGCTCTGGAAAGCTGTTTTGATGTTATATTGATTGCAGATTTTTCTTAATTTGTCTGGTAATTTTGGAATGTATGCCTTTGGCAGGATAGTCGGTTGGTTAGAACATTACCTTAAAATTCAAAACTCAAGAATCCAAAGACACAAGTTTGAATCCCATGTTAGTACTGCAACTAGTCAGGCCAGCAACATCTGAAGAAGGGAGAATAATACCTTTCAAAACATGCATATACTAACCTGTTTGATGTGCTATTACTACTAAATACTTGAATGTATTTGGAATATTTAAATGAAGTTAATTTTTTCTAAAGCCATTCAATACACATATATTAAATGTTGGAAATAGTCCAATATAAAAATACAACTAGAACACCATCATCACAATACTTCAGGAAAATGTACAAGAGTCTAGGTTTGATTCTCATGGTAGTACTGTCACTGGTCAGGCCAGCAACATCTGAAAAAGAGATGAGAATAATACCTATTGAAACAGTATGCATACATTAACCTGTGTGCTATTTACTAACAGTTGAATGTACTTTGAAAATTAAAATAAAGTTAATTTTTTAGTAATAGCTGATTTATTCATGGAAAATATAGAAACTCTTGCTTTAGAATCATCATCTTTAAAACCTCTCATTTATCTTAGATACATAGATGACACTTTTGTCATATAGCAACATGGAATAAATAAATTAGATGATTTTTTCTTACATTTAAATAATACGCATCATCATATTAAATTTACAATGGAGACAGAGTCTGATGGAAAACTCCCTTTTCTTAACGTTCTAGTCACCAAAAACCAAATAGTTTATCTTTTTCAATTTACAGAAAGAATACACACATGGACAGATATTTACATTTACATTCTCATCATCACCCAACTCAGATAGTTTTTGTAGCCAAAACACTTTTAATAGAGCAATTCCCCTTTCAGATAAGTCACATCTGAAAGAAGAAATAAATCATATTAATAGTGTTTTATTAGAAAATAGTTATAATTATAAATTTATTAAAAAAGCCTTATTTTAAGCTCAAAATGGACAAAATAGAAAACAAAAAGATGATAAAACAGCTATTAGGATTTGTGTTCCATATATTAAAAGGAACTACCGACAGTATTTGACCTATATTAAAATGCTATAATATAAATACAGCATTTTGTACTCATCAAAAGATCAGCAATATAATAACCAAGCCTAAGGATTCAATCCCTCTTGAATCTCATGGTGTCTATTAAAATCTAATGTAAAAATTGTAAAGCTTCTTATATAGGTATGAGTAATCATAGCATCAGTGTTAGGAGAGATGAGCATGCTAATGCAGTTAAACAACACTCATCATCAGCAGCACTCTCACTCCATACTATGGATTCAGGTCATAAAATTGATTTTTCTAGTACCAGGATCATACTCAGATGTGATATTCTCTATCAGTGCAAAACAAGCCATTGAGATACTTAAAAGCCAGATTGTATCAATAAGTGAGATAATACAAGCAAACTTCCTCCTATTTGGAAAGATTTTTTTAAACAAAAACATTCTAAATTTAACATTTTTGCTATTGGTGAAACTTTAACATTTTTTTTTTCAAATCAGTGATTGTAGCACCTCTACAACCGTCTTTCTACCTTTTATTACCCAGTGGATGATTTGTGTGATCAAGTTGAAACATTGGTATATCAATATTTAAATTTTTTAACAAGGATGTACCCGCAAAATATGTATTATATATATACATACATATATGCTTAGACATTTACAATTTACTGATTAAAAAAGCAGTTATAAAATTTCTTAAATAAATAAAAAAAGAAAAGAAAATCTTTAATTTTTAAAAGATTTTTCTAGATAAAGGGATTGAGAAAAAAAGATTATGTAGGATAATTCAATATAATTTATTAGTTTGATAGATAAGCAAAATAGAAAACTACTTACAAAGAAATAGAGTTGCATTTGTTAGTTTTGAATGTGTTTCATTTCAGCTGATTTTAAAATCTGGGGAAGAAAACAAGTTATAAAAGATGGATTAAATCTAAATCACACATGAGTGATAATGGATATTTTTACAAAAAAATATCACTAATTAACTTTTCTTTAAAAAATTCTGTTATATTTTAAATATAGTTTTTTTTTTTGTAATTTTAAATATAGTTGACTAAATTTAAAACTTAGTTGATTTGCTTTTTCCAATTGTAACAACCAGAAGACTACTTCTTAACAAATATAAAAAACTCTAAACTCTTTAGAAGTTCTAAATTTAATGGCAGTCTGTTCCACCTATAATATTTTTTAGACAAATAAATATTTATATGAATGTTTTTCTCACATTCTTTCCTGCACTACCCTGGCCATTTAATGCCTAATTCTTAATGGAAACTTAATTTAAATATGCTAAAATTAAAAAAAAAAAATTTCAATGCCAAGACCATAAACAGAAAACCTATTAAAGCTTTGAAAACAAGATGAATTGAAAAGACACTTCATGTCTTTATTTATAAATCTATCCCTAATTATAGTTGAATGTCAGGTCAGATTATAATTCTTCATTAATGTGTAAATCATGACAATTTTTTTTCAAAAAAAAAACTTTGGTATAAAATGTATTAAGAGTATGAAAGAACTTTTATATAAATATTTTAACATGTGGAAATATCTGCTATATTTTTATATTAGAAAAATTACTGTCATGATGGTAATATAGAATAATCAATGAAATAGTAAATTATAAGTGTTTCATGCATTAAAAAGGATATATCTTGTAAATGCAATCTCTTAGTGCTATATATAGTCTAAAGGTTAAAGAAAAAAAGTTCTCACAACCTTTTGCACATTCCTTAGTAATAATAGACTGTTCAACTGATCTGTTAAATGTTATAAATTAATAAGTTTTAACAGGTATAATTATTTAAATATTTTAATAGGTGGAAATTTCTGTTATATATTTATATTATAGTTTATATTTCATGTTAACTTTCATAATTTTTTAAGCCATAAATAAATTATGTAATGCTTTAGTCCCTATGCATCAGCAAGAAATTGCATTTAGAAGTGGCACCCTTTTGTATGCACAAAGCACTTAGAGTTTACTATTTTGGATTACAGTCTATTAATATTTGACAGTATTTTTTAATATGAAAATATAACAGACATTTTCACATATTTGAATATTATAAGAATTACATCTATTAAAAATATTAATTTATTAAATATATATCATGAGTTTTATGTAATGTTTTTTTACATTTATTTATAGGCAAGATAACTCAAACAACACAAACATTAAACTTATAAACACTTTATATATGTATATATTTATTCATAGTTAAACATTTTAAATAAAAATATATTTAATAGGTAGGTTGTTGAGGAATGAGGAGGCTGAACTATAATATCTAATGCATCCTATTTTATGGTGTATTAACAATGTTGCATAAATTTATAATAGGCCAAATAACTGAATGGATAAAAAAGAAATGAGATCATTTGACAGCAGAACTGATAAAAGTTTTACAATTATTTAAAATTCATCATTATACATGTTAAAATAAACAAAATGCTAGATTATTAATATTTATGAATTTTATTAAAAACATATTTAAGTATATTAAACTAGAGAATTTATTTGTCAGTAATTTATATAGATGTTAGAAATGGAATATGGACATATATAATATTTCTTTCAGTATAATCAATTGTAATATAGACACAAATTCATTAAGTTTTAAAAATTTAGAATTGAGAAATTTTATAATGATTATGTTATCCATTAGTATTACCATATATATGCATGTGTACTATTCCTGCTCAAAAGCTAAAAATAATATTACATATACCAATCACTGCTTTGTTAATAACATTATGAACATTAGAATCCTGGTATATAATAATTTATTCACTTTTAATTTTGTTTTGATATAATAATTATTTTCTAGAGTTCATTGTTTATGTATATACATGGATAGCATACTGAGGTATCAGGAGGTGTCAATAGCCTAAAAAATGAGGGCAAAATAGCTAGAAGAGTTATATAAAGTTCCTATGAAGATCTAAGGACAGTCCAGTAGCTGCCTTATAGTTTACTGCAGAGTTTTTATTCATGAAGCCAGGGTCACTTCAAATGGATTAACTAGCTGCTTAAATATGTTCTAGAAAACAGCTTTACAATTGCTTGGACTACAAAAGTAAGCTCATGGTTTGCCAACTAATTACTCGAATACTTTTCCCTGATGATGACAACAAGCCCAGAATTATATTTTTTCTGATGGACTAGAAACCAAGCTTAACAAGAGAAAGCATGAAGAAATTGATGTAATTATGCTACTGTTTATCTATACATGCAGGGAACTGCAGATAAACACATTATGTGTATCTACAGTGAGTTATTTTATTTTACTATTCCTTAAAATGATTTTTAAAATTATAAATTAATAACTTAAAACAAAACACGTCAATAATTTGCTTGAGTCAAATGTCTAAAAGAAAGATGATTTTATATATATATATTTAAAGAAATTGTTTTGGTAATTCCTTATAAAAATGACATTAAAAGAAGAATATATAACTTAAATGCAACCATAATTTTGTTTGTATTAAAATCAAAAAAGCAAATCTTTAAAATTGATCTAAAAATGCTGATAATTAATCAACAAATACTTGTCAAAAATTGATTATATTTTTTTTAAAGTAAAAAAAAAGAGAACTTATAAACTGAAACTAATTTTAAATTATAGCTATATTTTGTTTATACACATGTATAGGTAGGAAATTTATGTGTTTTCCAAATGAATTATGAAAAAAAAAAATTATTGTAACAAGTTTAAATAGGTAAAGGTCAGTGTGTGTATACACACACACACTCATATATGTAAAATTTTAATATTTTTTTGATTAAATGTCAATTCATTTTTATACTAATTGTACATTATGAATCATGTGTCTGTGTGCATATATATGTAAACCATAGTAATAATATGAATTGTAAATTGTAATTTTTTAAATTAATGTAACAATTTAAATTTTGAATAGAAATTATGTAAATCAATGTAATAATTTGAATTTTGTATAGTAATTTTGTCAATCACAAACATGATATTTTTTTATATTGTATATTATTCAAAATCAGATCTTAAATATCATTTACTTTGTTTGTTATTAATAAACTTGTATTTAATTGTTAAAAATTGATCATCATCTCTTGGTCACATACAGTAATAGAGCTTGTGTTCTCTGAGCTAGATTCATGCATGGATAAATGAAAATGTATATTTAGTGCTTTTGGGGCATCCAGAGATGATCAATCATCATCCTGGTTGGTGCAAAAGAGAATACTCTTTAAGGCCCATGCACTTTATTTTTGTCTTATTTAAAAGTTAAGTTTATAGTTGGCCAGTACAAGTGGCCTGAGCATTGATGATGATCAGCATGTTTTTAATGCCCCAGCATTATTGTGTTCATTTCTGATTATTGTGTATTTTAATGGATGGTCACTAAGCTGGTGCATCCAAGTTATGTTTAAATAATTGCCCAAGGTAGCAAAGGCTCAATAGTTAGCCTGGTCTACAGAAGAACCATTTCCAATCCAGTCACAAGATGGTCTGATGATTTTATTCTGATTTATTGTACTAATTTGTTTATTCCCATCAATGATGATGATAGATGGTTATTCTGTAAAGAGTGTTTACTTGTACTTACTTTTATTTATAATGCTGGTTGATATATAATTGATTGTTAATTATATTTGTAGTTGCTCTTCTTAGTAGCTGGCTAATCTCTCAATGTTCCGGGGATCTCTTGATCTCATGTTCCCTTAAATATATTTTATACTTATAGATAACTTATGTAAACTATTAATATTTCAAACTACTGATATTTGAAATATTGTTTTCCTTCCACTTCTTGTTAGCCCCATCCCATTACAATATATATAATATAGTTTAATATTTATAAATATAGTAATTAGATAATTAAAATTTTTATCCCCTTAAGAGCATTTTCGATTATCCTAGTAATTTTTGTCAACTAAAGTTTTGAAAGGCTAACCTTCCAATTCTGTGATCTTAACATTTGCTGCCTGCAAACCAAATACAATTAATAAGTTGTTTAAAGAATTAAATCATTTAAAAGGCCTAAAACGGATAAAAACAGATAAAAATTTAATATGCATTCAATTTATTGATCTTAAAATAACTAGAAATTATATATATGCTGGATTACTGTATGACCATTAAACCAATAGTAAAAAGAGGTAATATTCCATATAAAGCAAGAATGCCAATGTCCCACAATATGACAGGTTTGAAGTCCTTCTTATTTAAAATAATAGTATTTGCCAATATTCATCAGATAAAGACAAATATATTTGAATCAATTGCTAAATGTTGGCTACAATTATACTCATATATTAATGTTATTAGAGATTTTAATAAAAATATAAGAATAAAAATTTTAGTAATAATATTGATTCTCCTGCTAATAAAAAATATGGATATCAATACCATATATTTTGAATGATTAAGTCAATTTCATAAGGAATATTTATAAAAATATATGTGATATTGCATTTTACACACCCCCTACATTAAACAAATTAATAAATAACTCTAAAGATAAAACCTCATTTATAAATAAAACTTGTGTTATTTATAAATGAATATGTAGATGAGGTAGTGAACATATAAGTGAATCAAGATGTATGTTGAAAAAAAAAACTAAAGAGCATTTGCTGTTATTAAAATGGGTTCAGAAATCAAAACAAAATTGTAAAGTCGATAATATTATTTCAGCATCTGTTTTTTACGGCCATAATAAGTCATGTATTTATGGTTTTGATTTCAATTTTAATGTAAAAATACTGCAAATTGAAAAAAATAACAATAAAAGAAAAATAAAGGAAGTTATGCTAATATACAAATACAAACATGACTTAATTAACAGGCGGACAGCAAACATTAAGATCACAGAATTGTGGTAAGGTTAGCCTTTTAAACCATTAGTTGACAAAAATACTAGGATAATTGAAAGTGCTCCCAAGTGGATAAAATTTTTAATTATCTAATTACTGTATTTATAAATATTCAATTATATAATTACATATATTGCTTTGAAAAAATACAGATATATCAAATAATATTATTTGTTGTAGCTGAGTAAAGTCTCACTTAACTCCAACAGCTACAATTCCTTGTATTAGTTTAACCATTTTTGTACAAAAAGTCTCATTTAGCTCCAATTGCCACAATTTCTTGTAAAAGTTTAACCATTTTTGTAGATTTGTCTGATTTTAAAAAAATAAGAAGAAAAAATAAATTAGTTAATTAATGAATATGGTGTAAAATAATTGGTAATGTGTTTATATGTGATAAGTTGATATAATTATATGTGCAAAGTAAGTCACATATTTATAGTTTTTTTTAAAGTGTCATAGCATCGGCTGGGATGCGAACCTGCAACCCAGGCAACTGCCTGCAAGTGCAAGGCAGTGTTGAAGATATAATATAGCATTTGTCTCAAAATAAATGTTTGAGTTACTATTTAAAATGACAATAGACAATGTTAACTATGTCATAAGGTATATTTTGTTTTATTTATTTCTAGTTTATAGCCTAATAACTGAGCTAATATTATAAATAGGGTAAATAATATGAAATTGATTTAAAATCAATCTTTAGTTTTTTTAAAACATTCAGATAATAATTTAATCTTTAGTGTAAATTAGCACTAACTTGTTAAAAGGTATTTTAATATAATATTCCCAAATATTTTTATTTTAATCATTAAAAATTATAATTAAATATTGAAAGGTAAATTGGAGGTTAATTTAAAGGTTTAAATGTATACATCACTTCCCTGTGTGAGTATTTGCATGCATAGAGATATAAAAAAATGTTTTCTAAATTAGTTAAACTGTCTGTTTGAGTTATGTCAATTCATTAATAAAAAGAAAATGAATAAATAATTAGCTATAATATTAATTTTAAAAAAAACCAAGAGAATGAATAAAATAATTATTAATTTAAATTTTGGGAGGTAAATTCTGAAGGTGTATCAGTTAATAAATGAGACAAGTTTTAATTTTACATCAGTATTTCTATTTTTATTTTATGTAATTTTTTTTTGGTTGTTAATATTATAAAAAAAATTAATTATTAACTTTTTAAGTTAAGGTTGTTATAACACATGATAGATATCTAGATCATTCTGACATCATTTATTAATTGATTGGTCTTCCAGCTGATTTTAGAAAAAAGAAGTTACAGTTTTAAAAAAAATAAGTTGTGTTTATTGGTTGTTTAAAAAAAATTGACACTGAAATTTGGGAGGGGAATAAGAAATAAAATTGATATAAGAGAGAAGTTTTATTTTTTATGTTGTTGGGTCCTGAATTATTGCTGAAGTCTTATCTTCTCTAGAACAAGTTTAAAAAAAGTATTAATTATTTTTAAAATCTTATTATTTTTAAAAAAAATAAGTATGACTGCTAAAAAAATAGGTAACTCACTTCTTGTCATCTAACTTTAAATTAACTTTTAAAAACTTTTGTAAAAATGCTAGAAGGAAATTTTACTTATTCTATTTTTAATACTAACCATGTTAATAATATCTTCTGTGAAACAAATTTAAATATATGCTGTTATATTTATTGCTAAATTACTAGTATTGCACAGAACTATGTAGTCATTCATGAAATAAAATAAAACTAAAAAGCGGAAAGTTAAAAATGTATAGAGACTTAGCTATATGTTTTAAAAGTTTAAATATGCTTATGTTAATTGCATCTATTGCTAATTCAAACATTCCACCTAATATTCATTTTGCCTGACACTCACCAAAACATTCTTTGTTGTATTAATTCATCTGCTTCTGCAATAATATTTTAGAATATTTTGTACCACAACTATTTAAGAAAAAATTAAAAAAAGTGCTTATTGTATATTAATAATAATCTAAAATGTTTACTCAGCTGGAGCTTTTCTTTTAATTTGTAATTTGAAGAATATAGTTCGCTAGTAAAAAAAAAATAATTAGGAGAAAATATTTATGCTTACATCTATATCTGAAGTTAGTAGAAGTTATTTTAAAGATATACGTGTTGAATTCTATACTGATGAAATTGCTTACACTTTATTTTAAGAAAGTATAAAGAAATGATTTGGAAGCATCTTAGTATTTTATGCAATTAAATTTTAAACAAAAAAGCTTAAAAATGTGTTGTTTTTTTTTAAAAAAAAGAAATGAAGCTATATTATTGTGTAAGTAAACCCAGGATCCCATAATAATATTATCAGCTGAATAATTTTTTACTTGCCATTTTTTGTCACTGGCTTATTATTATTATTGTTTTATTATATATTTTTTATTTAAATTATAACACCTTGAAATGAAAAACTGCATTAATTTTAACAGAACTGTTGTATATATTTGTTTCAGAAATATTTGCCATGTTTATGTTAAATATTTTGACCAGAAGCTTCACACAAAATTCAGACCCATCAGATAAATAGAATACACGTGTTTAATGGATATCCAGTGCGGAGAAAGTTGAAATTATGAACTAAAGTTTATTGTATTTTTAGTTTTGTTTGTTTTATTGGTTAAAAAAAAAAGAACAGGAAAATATTTTATGCTATACTTTTTTTTATAAATGTGTGTGTAATACTGTTTGGTATAAAATATGCCAGGTAATTTAATTTATATAATTTTAGTCTTAATGGGTTTATTAGAATGTATAGATATACTACCATTCTCAGGTAATATTATTATTATTATTATTACATTTTATAAGCATTTAATAAGTTAACATATACAGGGTGGCCCAAAAGTAGGTTTACAGTTATCACATAGACTATTTATTTGAAAATTCAACACTAGAACAGTGGGAAATTCGTTATACCTGTTAACATAAACATAAACAATTTAATCTCTCAGATGCTCAAAATATCCTCCTTCAACATTGCAACATTCTTATTCATATCTCACTGTTAGCTAATTTAAATGTATGGTACTTCACTCAGTTATATGTAAAACAGCCCAAGAGATTAGCAGAAGGATTTCCATTCATTTTTTTTATAAATGCTACATTAATAATAATCATTAATATTTTTATATACCTACTGAGAATTAATTTTCTCACAGTTTATTCACAGTCTTTTAAAATGTCCACTAGCCACTATAGTTTAATATTTACTATTTTTTTGTGTATGAATTGTATTTTTGCCTATAATTTTATATGCGTTTAATATTCTTAAATAGTTCTTTCAATAGTCGGTTGACATAATTTGCATTGTTGGTTCTGACATTGAGTAATATGCATTGTAATTTAAAATTCTTGAAGATGACTTTAATCAGTTAAAGTAATGTCGGCATCTTAATGTTAGTTTAGTATTTGTTGGCCCCATAGAGCTTTTTACCTTATTGATTATTACCAGTATGCTTGATGGAGTAGACAACATCCTCCATCTTTATTTTATTGCTTTTCCATGAGGTGATATGGTTCATTCCTAGTGATGATTATCATATATTAGGTATTTGCATTTTTAGTGATTATAATCACATATTTTTAAGGTGTTTAGATCCCTGGAGAAGATCATATATTTTCTGGTGTATCTTTCTGGTTTCTGATGCACTGTGATAAGGTCTAGGCATCCTCCTTTTTGCCTTAAAGATAGGTATTTTGGAAGCCACTACAGTTTTACTAAGTTGTTCAGCTCTGTGGAGTATATATATATTTGACCTATCACTCATGATGTATTAATACTATTTTCCACCACAGTAGGTGAGGTTTCATGTGTTTTAAATATGTTATGACAAGATATATTTGTTTGAAAAACTCTGTTTCTTCAGGTTGTGTTCAGCTATTTTTAATGCTTAAAGACATATCAATATCTGCATTGTGTTGTTATGATAGTTTTATCATCCATAAACCAAACAACAATAATTTGTATTTATTTTTAAGTATGTAGATTATGAATGTGGTTATAAGTTGCAATTCAACATATTAAGTAGTTAATACGTTCATCCAGAGTTTTTTTCACGGAGGAAAATGTAAGTCCTTCAATTTTCAATTTTAAAACAATTGGTGTAATAATTTTATGTGGACAAGAATTTCTTAAAGTGTGTGTATAGATGACCTCTGATAAGTATCCCAAGCATCTAATTTAAATTTAATTTAAATTTACTTAAGTATATCACTAGCTATAATCCTAAATAATGGAAAAGTAATTAATTATAATTTTAAAATTTATGCTGTATATGCTAGTCCTAGCACAGCTTTTGCTTAGCTTATTGTATTAAATATGAAAGATTAGATTATTATTCTGGTTGCTAAATCTTACCACAATATTATAAAATGTAGCAATAAAAAAAATAAAGTTATATTTGTTAAGCTTATGCTATTATAAAGAAAATAACGAGATTTTAAAACCCTTAATATTTTAAGAAGTTTATTTGGATAGATTTAAATATTAAATTAGCCTGTTCACTCTTGTAATTATTTTTTTATTATTATTAAAATAAGCAGTTGGAAAAAAGTCAATGAGGTGTAATTAGTTATTTTATTTGATTAAAAGTTTGCAATTTAGTGTTGAGTCAAAGAAATATTGTTAGTCAAAATATTTAAAAGATAACAGTGCTATCTTGGCCATGTTTTTTTTAATTTTGTAAATATTTATTATGATATTAAAAATCAAATTTGTTATTATTTACAAAGTTCAGTTTCTGTTTTTCTTTTGTATGATATTGTCTTGAGTTCCAAAAGTTCACAAAGTTCAGAATGTATACAGAGTATTTTATACTGGGTTAAATTATATAAAGCCATGCTTATCATTGGGATTCTGGAGATTGAATCACATTAACAGATAATCACATATTTACAGATGTTTATTTTAAGATTGATTTTAAGTTTTTATTATTATCTTCTCAGACTGAAGATTATACAATATATGATAAAGACTATTAGTGATTCAGAAAATTATTTACTATGAAACAAACTGCACATTGTCTTGTATATTTTTAAAATTGAAATTCATCTGCATTTAATTTCATAAGAAAGTTGTCTGTGTGTAGGTGAAAAGGCATAAAAAGCACCTTTGTTTTTTTCCCAGCTCAAGTGATGCCCTGGGTAATAGGCCATAATTAGTTTAAATTTAGATTAATTAATCAAACCTTTAAATTAATATTTTTTATGCTATGATTTAATAAAAGATAGTTATCTTATTTTGGGAGGCAGTCATTACAAGAATAGTGTTTGCATTTCATGGTCGGCCAAGATATCACTCACTCATTTATTCATCCAAGAAATCATTTATTAGGCAACTTTATATTTTTATCTTTCTCAAGAGTTTAGTTAAAACCCCTGAGATTGTTTACTCTTGTTATTATTGTTAATATGGTTCAGTGAGATAGTCCTTCAGCAAAATGTCATTTGGTTTATTCAGAGTATATGATCTGATAGGAGGCTGATTCTAATAACCATTAAATAATGATTTAAAATATACTTTATATTATTTATGTTAGATTTTTGAACATGCCACAATAGTTATTTCATTGGTGTTAGATTGTGTCTCCATCTGATTGTATATCTCTGTAACATCATTCATCCTTGATTTTATTGTAACCCCTCTGAGTTAAATCATTAAGAGTCTCTAATATGTTAAAAAAATAGTAGAACATTTTATGTCATCTTCCATTACTCATCTCTCATATCTTGTTTCATCATCATCTTAATCTTTCATTCTTTCATCTCATCTTTATTTCTCATATTCATCTTTCATATCATTCTCATCTCTTCATTTTCCATATTCATTTTTCAGTTCGTTTCTTTCATCTCTTCAATCACATCCCATCTTCCATTCTTTCATATCATCATCTCACCTTCCTTACATTCTCATCTCCTCTCTTTTTATTATCATCATCATCACTATCATTTTTCATCTCTCAGTCCTCTTTTCTCTTTTTACATCATTTCATATCATCTTCATCATCGTTCACCAACCCCCCCCCCCACCACACCCTCAGCCATCATCATTTCCTGATAAGTTACAATATATATAAAAGACATTATTTGCGGGTTCACCTGTGTTAAAAATTTAAATATTTATATACTGACATTTCGACTTGATCACACAAGTCAACTACTGGGTGATAAAAAATAATCTATTCATTTAGTATTCTAAACGTTTTCTGTATAAGTAATTAAAGAGAACTGAACATAGGATTTTTCAGTCTATATTCGTTCTTCACTCAATCTCAAACAACCACATACCTGACCACATACATGTAAAAAAGATAGATGTACCTCAGTATATATATTTTATGCAGAACCAGCACTCATCAGTTGGGTCAGCTCATAATCATACACACACACATATATATATATATGTACATATCATATATATACACACACACATATATATATATATGTACAATCACTGCTTGGTTTGTTATCTTAATATAAACACAGCACTGATTGTATGTATGTGTGGAAGATTATGATCTGGCCAACAGATGAGTGCTGGTTCAGTATGAAATATGTATATTGAAGATCATCTATCATTTTTACATGTATGTGGTCATCTGTGTCTGTTGTTAATGAAGGATGAATAAATAAAATAATGAAATATATATATATTTCAAAGTAAAATATAAAATTAAAACAGAGTTCAGTATATCTATAAACCAATAAGCTTAGTTTACATTAACAACATTTTTAATAATCAAAAAAGCAAGTCATATAAAACGTGACATTACTTTTATAAGCTTGTATTAACAAAGATGTAATACCAAGCGTACCAATAGCTCAAACAAGCTCTTAATTGATAAGTGCGGTATGAGAAAATATTTAAAATCTTTATCCAGAACCTTCCCATCTCCAGACCAATTAGTTTCAAACTTATGGCTCATGTCAGTGGAGAGCTAGAATATTCAGACACTAGATCTAAAATATCAACTCAAAACTCATCACTTATTTCATATGTAATATTTAAGTAGAAACTCTGAAATTTTCAGACATAAAAATGTCTTTAAATCCAGTTATCTAACTTAAATAGCTATATGGGACTGAAGTAAATTCAGATCTACCATATTTTAATAGCCTCTGTATTACATTTTTGTAAATACAAGCTTATAAAAGTAATGTTACGTTATATATGACTTGCTTTTTGATTATTATAATTTTACCTTTAAGGCTTTGGCTATGCTGAAGCTATTAAAAGATGGTAGATCTGAATTTAGTTCAGTCCCATATAGCCATTTAAATTAGATAGCTGGATTTAAAGACATTTTCATGTCTGAAAATTTCAGAGTTTCTACTTAAATATTAAGTATGAAATAAGGGCTGAGTTTTGAGTTGATATTTTAGATCTAGTGTCCAAATATTCTAGATCTCCACTGACGTGAGCCATAAACTCAAAACCAATTGGTCTGGAGATGGGAAGATTCTGGATAAAGATTTTAAATATTTTCTCATACCGCACTTATCAATTAAGAGCTTGTTTGAGCTATTGGTACTCTCTGTATTAATAACATTTTTGTATTTTAGTTTTCAAACAAATTTTTCCAACTAAAAACAGTTGAAAAGCTTCAATAATTTTTGAAAAAAAAAATCTAGGAAAAAAAAGTCTTTTTTTTTTTTATATAATTATATAAAAATTTATGTATAAAATGCATATTTAATATGTATTAAAATGTAAGGTGCTAAAAATATATGGGTGCTTTAAAAAAATAAAAAATTTATAATGAGGGCAAAATATACATTATTCAATTATTATTGTATTTGTTATATGTACAATTCATTATTCCATGAAATCAAGGAGACCAAATAAACCTGATTAATGATATTTCACTTATCTAATATATAAATCACACACGTTATTTTTACGTTAACAAATATATGGTTAAATTACAATATACATTTTGTAGTTAGGAATTAAAAAATACAACCTCAAGTTTATTTTTTGAAGAACAAAATCAAGTCACAGTCTATTTCTTTTTAATGAATATTTAAATAGCATAACATTTATCTTAGTCACTTTTAACAAATAACTGAAACTTATTATTTTTTTTTTTTAGTATTTTACTGCAACAGATCTTGGCACTTTTAATTGGTTAAAATTAATGACTGCTAATGATAGTATTTAATGACAATTTTCTAATTCTAATTAAAACGATTTTCATTTAATCATAAATTTATGGAAAGATTATGAAATATTGCCAGTTATTTTTAGAGCAATATTGGTGTCAGACATAATTAATTAGTGTGATATAATAAATTTTATTAAAATGTATCCCTCACATACTAATTTTACTCAGACACATGTATATATTGGATATGTAATTATCATTATATTTCAAATTATCTTATTGCATTGAGAAAAATAATACCATTTAATTTGCCATACCTCTTGCATTTTGATTTATATTATATTTATCATTATTTTTCCATTGATAAATAGTAATGTAAAAATAAAAAAACAAGCTATAAATAAGAAAAACTAAAATAAACTTAGAAAATCTTCTATTTTTCAATAGATGGATAATGGTTAAAAATGATATATATATAGAAAGAGAGGAGAAAAAGAGAAGAAAGCAGATTTTTCAGTTGTTTTGTACAACATATTAAAAAATCACATTTTTTTTTCCTTTTGAGTTTTACGATATAAAATTTTTCTATTTTTTATATATAATACAAATATATATATATCAATAAAATAGAGTATTACATTAGAGTGCACTTATTTCAGTTTTTTTAAGTATAAAATAAAACTTACTTAAAAATTGATTTATTAATGCAATTTGTTTTGATAAAAGAAGGTTAACTTATGACAATTATCACTAAAATATCTTTTTTAAACTTTTGAATAAAAAACAACACTAACAGTAATAATAATAACAACAACAATAAAATAATAAGTGTCGGTAGTCGAGAGGTCAGCGTAGCTGCCTTGCAGGCAGTTATCCCGGGTTGACGGCTTCGCTTCCCGGCCGATGCTATGACACATGGAAAAAAAACAATAAAATAATAATAATAATTCAATTCTTTATTTAATATACATATCAACAGCCAAAAGCCAATTACAGGTTGCACGTACAAAAAAGATATATATTATATGTTTTAAGAGGAGTAATAAAAAATTAAAAAATTCCCTAATCATATATATATTAAACCTTTTGAAATTTCATTAATATTAAATGGAAAAAGATTTTCACTAACAAAATCTGAATTCTAAGTATCAGTAGACGAAAGAAGAGGAAATTTTTTAAAGTATTACTTTTACATGTTTCAATCAAAAAAAAAAATAGTTTTGAAATCGTATTATAAGAAACATTTATTTTGGTAATAACATTGTATAAAAATTTCATATCCCTAGCTTTTCTTATTACTAAAAGAGACATACTACAATCATTTTTTAGTTGACAAAACCTAGAAATTTTTTTGAAATCTAATTGCATTTTAATTATGTCTCTCTTTGAATGCCATAAAATTGATCCGAATTCCAAAATAGGAAGAACCAACGATAGAAAAAGTTTATATTTTGTGGAGTATTCAAAAGCACTTCCATGTCTGTAAATAATTCTCATCGTCTTGAGGACTTTATTTATTATTGATTTTATATGATGATGAAAGGAGCCATTACTGAAAAATATAATTTCAAAATCCCAAACAGTATCAGCAGATTTATTTTAAAATTATTAATACAATATTCAAATCTTATAATTTCCCATTTATTGGAGTAAAATACTGAAGAACATTTGTCTACATTGATTATCATTTTATTTTTTCACACCATTTGTAAAAACTATTAATATCATCACCATCATCATCATTATCATAATAATAATGATGATAATAATAATAATAGTAGTGGTAATATACCAGCAATGGGTGGCAAACATTATCTAGTTCCTCAAAATGGTAAATTGTATCACATTTTAATATTTATATGAGTCTTTCCATTTGAAGCTTTGCTATTTTATTTATGAAAGATTAGTGAATTAGAATTCAAACCTTGAGCAGACACTCCTAAGCAATTTTATTTGGATTAATGAGTGAAGTGGATACCTCATCCAAGATGTCAATTGCTATAGACAACACATGCAGCTGTGGGGGGATATCCTACATAGAAGCTACAAAACTTTAAACTTAATTCAGAAAAGTAAGAACAAACACATAATAATAACACATTCAATCCAACTTTCAGATTTTATCACTCCATTATCAGTGATTTAATCAAATTATTCCTATTTTCAACAATGTATGAGTTATCTATTACAGAATCAAAAACTCATTACAATAAAAGTTTAATAAGTCTAACAAATTCTTAAAACAGTACTGTTATCAAGTTTAAGCTTTTATAATCAATGGATGCAGGAAGATATGTGCATAAAATCCCTATCTAGTGCCTACTTATATAGTTGGGTGAGTAGGTACTAGATAAGGATTTTATGTACAAGATTATGCATATATTGATTATGAAAGCTTGTACTCAGTGGTGTTACTGTATGGAGATTTTGATATTCTCATTAACATCATGTGTAAGCATATGAACTGGTGATCATATGAATAAAAGTTTTAGTGAAATTACAACTCTTACTATTGGTCAGTAATACTAGCCATTACAGAGAAGTATTGCTCACTTTCTAAAATCCCTAAACAACTATTACTTGAAATACTCAGTAAAAAACAATGTGAGACTATACAGTGCACATTGCAGAACATCCAAATCCTTGATATTAAATATTAGAATCTAAGGAAGAAAAATAATGGGATTTCTTTAAGAAAAATATAAAAACAGACAAATATATTCTGCTTCCAATAAATCCAAATCAAGCAAAGCATATCTCCAGCCTGCTAAAAAATGTTTATTGAAATTATACTATCAACAGTTTTATCATGCTAATGGAACTCTTTGAAGTAGTAATAGACTTTTAGTCCACTTATCTCAAAACTTTTTAGGTCCCATTTTAACATCTATTTTTTTATATAAAAAGTTAAAGTATATAAAAACATTAATCCTAATGGGATCCTTAATCAGATAACAGATCAGATTATTTTTATATATTCAAAGATTAAAACCACAATATTTTAGTAAAGAGAATATGGACATCTTATCAGCATCTGTATAAAACTTTAATATCAACACTGCAATATATGAACTCCCTCCCTCATGAATGCCTGAAGAGGAAGAACTCTACAACTGCAGGATTCTTTTTATTAAAAATTCTGTAGAACAGACTCAAATGGTTAACAGTAAAAACACAGGCAATCTATCTTTAGATGCTAAAACTTCAATGCAGTCCAACAATCTGAGTCTCAAAACATCTCTCATTCCAAAGTACAAAAAGTCACGAACCTCTATATGTACAGAATCTACAGCAAATATCTTTAATAAAACATCTCCAAATATCTTGTTGTTTAGCACAGGTATATAGTAGCAATTCTCAAATTGAATACGTGAGAGGAAGTTAAGGAGTTCAATAATAGTAGATAGCAAAGGGAAAGACACACTCTATACAATGGATATCAAGAAAGTTAGAACTTCCACTACTGCTGAAGAGTTGATGACATTATATACTGAAAAAAGGATAGGAACATTTTTACATTATTCAGTAGGCAATAGAGCAATAAGGTCACATTTGGAATCAGTCTTGTAAATCGATAATATCGTACTAGCTCATTCAATTTTGTTAATTTTATTTACCCTAATTATTGATCAATAAAGTATAGTTCAAGATTAGAGTTAGCCAATGTTGTCTTAAACTTTTAAGTTTTCTAAACTATCATTTATAGGGGTTTTGTTTGTTTTAATTATATATATATATATATATATATATATATATATATATATATATATATATATATATATATTATATATATATATATATATAATGCAGTTTATAATAGGAGCATTTAATGTTGGAGGCATAAACTTAGTTGAAAAAATCTTGCACATTAAGTGGTATGATATTAATCAGCCACATTAGCTTTGTTTACTAAAGACTAAAATTGATAATTATCAAATATATAGTCATCGGTTCATCTCAATAATAAAGATTTTGTTGATTTTTTAAAAACTTGTGACATGCTATCAGTTGGCAACAGGGATTATTATTGATTACAAAAACCTCTTTCAGCTTTTGTAAAATTATTTGGAGATATGGAGTCACCCTATATTACACTTTCTCATTGTTGACTATACACTCTGCTATATACTATACTACCTCAACAAATCAGTACAATGATGATATGCTGCAATGAGACTCTCTCTCAGGTCTAAACAGAACATATGATAAAATAAAGACATAAGATAGACATCAGGAACAGTCACATCATATAGGTTTTAACATTGAGAAGCATATAAAATATACTCCACAATGGCATTGCTATTGTAGAAATTCTCCAGCTACTATCCTATTATAATCAATAGGAAAATTCCTATAACAAACAATGACTAACATAATAATTCATTTGAAATAATTATTTAGATACCCATTTATAATTTAAGAAATTATAAATAATAATAATAATAATAATAATAATAATAATAATAATATTAAAAACAATAATAATAATAATAATAATAATAATAATAATAATAATAATAATAATAATAATAATAATAATAATAATAATAATAATAATAATAATAATAATAATAATAATAATAATAATAATAATAATAATAATAATAATAATAATAATAATAATAATAATAATAATAATAATAATAATAATAATAATAATAATAATAATAATAATAATAATAATAATAATAATAATAATAATTTCAATTTCAATTTCAATTTTCAATTTCAATTTCAATTTATTCTATGAAATAAAACAAAGTACATCACAAATATTTAAAAACTCCAAACAAGAAAAATCTTGTGTGTGGAATTTACATGTAAAAATAAATTAAATAAAAATACAATCAAAAACTCAAAAGAACAGTTTAGGAAATAAATAAAATTAATTAAATAAATAAAATAAATGCCAAAATTAATACATACTACACAACCATTGACACAAATATTTTTTGAATGATATATAAGAAATATTATTCAGATCAATTGAACATTCATATACAAATTTATTAAACAACTTTGACCCAGAATAAACATATTGTCTTCTACTAGATTCCTTAAAAAATTTTGGTAAAGGTAATTGAAATTTATTAGAAAGACGAGTATTTAGAACATAAACTCTAGAATTCAGAAAAGGTTTAGCACAAAAAATATCAAAAATAACTCTATATTGATATAAGTGATTTACATCAAATAAACCAAATGCAATATAAATATCTCGAACAGAAGAGGAACGAGATCTACCAAAAATAATGCGCAAAGTATAATTTTGCAAAACACGCAAAGAAGATAAAATATGTGGAGAAGCATTACCCCAAATAATGATATTGTAAGATAAAATACTCTGATAACAGGCAATGTAAATAAAAATGAGAGCAGACCTAGGAAGAAATTTAACTAAATAATAAAACATATAGTTTAAATTACGTAACCGTTGACAAAGATAGGTAATGTGATTTGTCCAGGACAATCTGGAGTCAATATATATTCCCAAATAACAATAATTATCTACCAAAGGAATATTCTCACAAGTACATATACTATTATAATGCAAAATATACTTACAGCAAATTTTAATCTTAAGAGAAAAAAAGTACGCTTGTAAGAAAAAGAATAGCTTTTGTTTTATCTAAATTGACCAACAATGAATTATATGCCAACCATTTACCAATTGAGTCCAAATCCTCATTCACTAATTTTTCAAGAAGATTATAAGAAACAGCATTGCAAGATAAAGCAATATCATCAGCAAAACCAAAAATCTTAGAATGTAACTTCAATGAAAATAAATCATTAATATAAATTAAAAACAATAGAGGACCAAGTACTGAACCTTGCGGAACTCCAGAATTAATCAAGACAACATCACTGATAGTACCATAAATATTAGTAAACTGTTTCCTATCATTTAAATAACTCTCCAACCAACTACCAATAGATCCACGAAAACCATACAAGTAGCAACGCTTAATCAAAATATTATGATTAACAGAATCAAATGCTTTAGATAAATCAAGATAAATAGCCAATGTTTTAAGTTCCTGATCCAATGAAGATGTTAAATACTGAACATGATGTTTTAAAGCATCTAATGTACTTCTGCCAGGAAGAAAACCATATTGATAGTCAGATAAAATTTTATTTTTAAACAGAAATGACAACATTTGATCCCTAACAATCATTTCCAATAATTTAGAAAAAACAGAAATAATAGCAATTGGCCTATAATTGACCATAAGAGTAGAATCACCCTTTTTATAAACAGGAGTAATAACATTAACTTTCAGACATTCTGGAAATGATCCAGACTGCAAAGATAAATTAAATAAATGAACTAAAATAGGCAAAAATGCAACCTTATTTTCTTTAAGCATCTTAGGTGTTATACCATCTAGTCCAAAAGAAGTGACATTTTTTAAACTATCAATTGCTACAGACAACTGGGATTCAGAAACATCAGAATATAAAAAAGAATTCAAACTTGAATAAGAAGACAAAATCTGCTCAGGCACATCACGATCGATAAATTTACAAAATACTCATTAAACCGATCAGCTAAATATTTTTCATTATTCTGTAACTCAATTAAACTTTCATTATATTTAATACATTTAATACGATCAGGAGAAGATTTTTTAATCAAAGAATTTATTGTTCTCCATTTCAAAGAAACATTTTTATCACTAAGAAATTCTTGATAATATCTAAACTTCAACTTTCTAATATCAGACTTAATTTCAACATTAAGTTTTTTTAAAACATCTGATGAGCCATCCAAAGATTTTAATACATTTCTCTGATTAATTTTACATACCAGCGCATCTGTCACCCAAAGAGATCTTCTTCTATTCTTACTTGTCAATTTTAAATGAAACTTTGCTAATAATAATAATAATAATAATAATAATAATAATAATAATAATAATAATAATAATAATAATAATAATAATAATAATAATAATAATAATAATAATAATAATAATAATAATAATAATAATAATAATAATAATAATAATAATAATAATAATAATAATAATAATAATAATAATAATAATAATAATAATAATAATAATAATAATAATAATAATAATAATAATAATAATAATAATAATAATAATAATAATAATAATAATAATAATAATAATAATAATAATAATAATAATAATAATAATAATAATAATAATAATAATAATAATAATAATAATAATAATAATAATAATAATAATAATAATATTAAAAACACAGATTAAATTAATTGAAATAATTAATGCTATCCTATGGATATCTCAGATATCATGATTATTCTTTTCTAAAATATAATAACAATTATTGATAATTAGATAATTGAATAACAAGAAGAATTTTGTTGAGATCCAATTATCTAAAGAATAATTACAATTACAAACATAAACTAGACTCACTAATTGAAAATTAATCTAACCATAATAATAATACATCGAGACAAATAATAATAATCTACTCACTTACTTTAATTTAAATAGTTGATTAAACTTATAAATATTTACTCTCCTACTTATACAAATAACTATTGCGAAAACAGGGTAATCATTTAGTAATAATCAGAAGCTTTATAATTTAATTATCACCTAATATTATCCAACTCAATTAGATACACTAATTAATTATGTTTCAAAAACCAACATTACAAATGGTTTTATAAATTACTTGCATTCTGGGCCAACAAAGCATTTCTATTTAATAAATTTTAACTTTACTTTAAAATAGAAATGTGACTATTAGAAATAATATCGCTCTTTAATGCTCTTCCCATGTGATAAGTTTAAATTTCAATTTTCAAATAACTATTCAAGTGTTTTCATATTTAATAAAATATGAATCAATTGAATATGATTTTAATAAAATTATAATTTCAAAATAATAAATAATTAGTTTATCAAGTTCCACTTCTTTAGTATGATTCGAACTCAAACTTTCACACGACCCTCAACTCTCCATGCCATCTCATATTCCTAACCCACCTGATCACAGACATGTTGAATAGATAAATAATCACCAATATGCATATTTCATGCTAAACCAACTATATCATCAGTTGGTCCAGATTACTATCTCCACACATACATACAATCAGTGCTCAGCTTTATATTAAGACAGACAATCTTCATACTTTAATGGAGAGGCTTCAAACTACTCCAACCCACAACTCTTTAGCCATGCATTTCATTGAAAATCTGATGATGAAATGTTCAAAGCCTATGTAAGTTCCAAGGTTGTCATCCTACAAATGTGTGAAAGTCTGAGTTTGAATCCCTTATATATTACATTATATGTGCAGGTGTGTGTAAGTCTGTACAGTGTTTTAACTTACATATTGAAACATAATGCATTAAAGGTCAGCCCATTCCTTGCATATGTATGTAAAAATGGATTATTCTCCAGTACATAAGGGGTCAGAATGACTAATGTCAACATGGGTAGGATGACAACCTTGGCTTTTATGTGGGCTCTGAACATTTCATCATCAGATTTCCAATGAAATGGATGGCTGAAGAGTTGTGGATTGGAGTAGGTTGAAGCCTATTCATTAAAGTATAAAGATTGGCTATCATATATATATATATATATATATATATATATATATATATATATATATATATATATATATATATATATATATATATATATATATATATATATATATAACATACACATATATATATCAATAGATGGTGTTTTACCAAAAACACTGACCAAGCGTACGTTTGTTTACATAAACTATCAAAGTGTCAGAATTAACTATCTCTTTCATTTTAGCCCACTTTCAGATCAGCTGATTTCAAGCTGATTTGCTATCATCAGTGAAAGACAGAGCAAACAAACTAGACCTAAACACTGACTCTAAGTGTTTATGCACAAAGTTTCTATCAGTTTGCAAGCATGAAATTTTTCAGACCGATAAAGTCTTCAAACTCAGCCAAAAAAGTTAGATAACTATATGGGTCTGATCTCAGTTCAGTTTCTCCACATAGTCAAAGACTCTGCAATCATATCATTGCAGAAACCTTTAAAGGTAGATTTATGAAAAACAAAAACAAGTTTTAATCATGTTAAAACCTACTGTCACTTGTGTTATGATCAATAGATGGCGTTTTACCAAAAACACTGACCAAGCATGCATTTGTTTATATAAACGATCAAAGAGTCAGAATTAACTATCTCTTTCATTTTAGCCCACTCTCAGATCAGCTGATTTCAAGCTGATTTGCCATCTACTGATCATAAATACAAGCAACAGCAGTTTTTAACGTGATTAAAACTTGTTTTTGTTTTTCATAAATCTACCTTTAAAGGTTTCTGCAATGATATAGATTGCAGAGGCTTTGACTATGTGGAGAAACTGAACTGATATCAGACCCATATAGTTATCTAGCTTGTTTGGCTGAGTTTGAAGACTTTATCGGTCTGAAAAATTTCATGCTTGCAAACTGATAAAAACTTTGTGCATAAACACTTGGAGTCAGTGTTTAGATCTAGTTTCTTGGCTTTGTCTTTCATTGATGATAGCAAATCAGCTTGAAATCAGCTGATCTGAAAGTGGGCTAAAATGAAAGAGATAGTTAATTTTGACTCTTTGATCGTTTATGTAAACAAACATACGCTTGGTCAGTGTTTTTGGTAAAACGCCATCTATTGATCATAAATACAAGCAACAGCAGGTTTTAACATGATTAAAACTTGTTTTTGTTTTTCATATATATTGTGCCCTTATCTATAGGTCATAATAGGGTAGAATGGTCAATTGCTAAAAAATTTTAAATTTTAAGATATGTTTGTATGATATATAAATAATAGTAGGATAATTAGATTTTATAGTACAATTTAAAGCTGAAAATACCTGGTATATAAAAGTGTAATGGATTATTTAAAAGGAACAGTTAAATAAAGATTAAAGATATCCTTGCTTATGGTTGTAAAAGCTGGCCATATAAAATAACACAGCTATAAATAGTTAAAAGTATATTAATAATTCGAGTATAATATTTTAAAACTAATAAATTAAATAAAAACGATATGTAATATTATAATTATATTTAATAGTCAAAATTAATCTAATATATTTTAAAAATAAACTTTAGGATGGTGAGAATTATATTTGGTTCTACATTTTTAAATTATTTTCCAAATTTTTATAAAATATATCAGTTTTGGTAATTTAGACCGAGACTTAAATTAAAAAATCATCTGTTAAAGTTAGTAATCATGTGACTGTATATTATATACCTTCACACACACGCTTGTTAGAATAATAATAAAGTTTGTGAATTATGAAACTAAATATAATTGCTATCGATCCGTAAAGTAAAAGTTGAAATATTAAATATTGTTTTAATAATTATTTTAAAGTTTAAATGATTTTGATAAAACTATAATTGAATTTAAAAATACTATTCTAAATAATATTTAAGACATGATGTCATAAATTCTTTATTTTAAAGGGCTTAATCTATTATAAAACTAAAATGTGTAAATTTGTTCGCGCTAAAAAAGTCATTAACCAATCAACGGAGGTATTTTAGCAGACAAAATATAAGAATTAGACGAAGCGGGAGAAAGTAATGTGTAAGTGAAGGAGGAAGTAACATATTTTTTTAGCTGGATAAGACCGTAAGCTAGAAAAGTGATATAATTTTAAAATTTTGTATTTATTTTAAAAGTTTTTTTTTAACATATAATATTTTGACTGCCTTTACATGAAGGGCTAATTTTTAAAAGTTTTCTTGCCAGTAATTTTATTCAAGTTTAGCCAAAACCTTGCAGTAAAAATGGAAGTACTAAAGGAAAAAATACCTAAAAATATTGCTAAAGGAAAAATATTTGTAAAGTGCCTCGATACAGCTTTATTTATGCTCAACCAGAAACTTATTATTGTAACTCAGAGGAATATAATTTGGACGCTATACGAAAACTTAAAAGAGAAGTTACTTGCCGTCAGGAAAATTATGACGCACAAATTTTATAAGGCTACTCTGAAGTTATTTTATTCTTCTCTATGGGAAAATTAAGATGCTGTATATTATAAAGAATTATGTAAAAGTTATAATGAGAAAAAAATGTTTGTCCTTTTTAAAGGAAATATTACAAAGTATATAGTACCAGAACTTTAAAAGAAAGGAAAAATTACCGAAGAATGATATGAAAGAGCTATTGTGTTTTTAAAAAAAAAAAAAAAAAAAAGAACAGAAAAACTTTCTCTAAGAAAAATTAAAAATGTTATAAAGTGTTCATTGGAGAAATGCTTGATTTAGAAAATATAAATTTAAATTAATTAATGAAAATGGATCCATGGAAACCGAAAAATTTACTGAATATTTAAAGCAAAGTACCTAGAAGATGCATCATAAAAGTCGCACGGGAAAATCTTAGCAGAAAATATTAGAAGAGAATATGTAGACGTTTTCTTTACGGGATTAACTAATATCATAATTAATAATTGTATTAAATATTATGAAAAACCAAGGATTGTCATCTATGAATATTTATTAAACAGAGCAATAATTGTTTTGCCTTAAAATAGAACATTAAGTGACTGAAGAAGAAATAATAAACATTTTTTTTTTAGCTTTAATATGAACGGTTTTCAAGAAAGTTTGATAAAGAAGTACAGTAAATATAGTTTAAATATTTTACTAATTTATTTTAGAATATAAAATGCTATGTGAGATTAGGGAAAACATATAAACATAAATTTAGTAATATTGAGATTTAAATATAATAGCTTGATAAAATTATTAGAAATATTGTTTAAAAATAAAGTGTATGTATGTGAGTCTTATATCTACAAGAATCAAATGGATGGTGAAGCCTACGGAACGCGATCGAGAAGATAAAGATCGTTTGGTAATATTGATATTTATTTATAATGCATAATGTATTTTTTTTAGATCATCTATTGATTAAGAATGAAGTGTGAAAGTTTAAATTATATGTACACATTTTATACAACATTTTTAACATATAATGAGATAGGAGTAATTCGGAATATGCATGCAATAATTTATTTAAAGTATATTAATAATATAATTTAACAGAACAATTGTGTGATTCTTTTGAACTTTCATGTGATAAAGTATTCAGATATTTAAATAGTTTGTATATGATTAAATATACGGAGGAAAGTAGTAAAAAGATTTTCTTATAGAACAGTGGAATAGTTTTAAAATAAATGAATTTTATTATTGTTAGAAATGCAGATATGTATTTGTCGATGTACAGTATAGAAAAATCTTGAGAAATAAGATCGGATAGTGACTTGGAAGTACTAGTGGAGAGGAAACCAAGATGATGTTTTTTTTATAAGAAATAGGAAAATAAAGGATTTGGATCATATTTAGTTTTGTGTGATTTCAGTATAGTTAACTAAGCCCTATGACTGAACACATATAGTTTGGACAGTGTTTTTGCATATCTTTAAACTTTTTGATGTTATAATAAAGCTGAAGAAATAGCTTTAGCATCGTTCCTATAATAGAGGTTGGTAGACAGGTAAAGGTCACTCCTCTATAGTGTCTTTTAATTCACTGTGCCATGATTGTCAAGGTTTATGACGAGTAATATTCTAGTTATATTTTGATCCTATGCATCTATCTTCGCTATCCTTATTTTGTGAATCTGCATCGGTCAGAAAGATATTTTCAAAGAAATAATGAATAAAATAGAACTGAAGATATGTTATCGTTTATGTAAGAATAGTTTATTTGCTGGAATGTATAGAATTGTGTAACTTTAAAATTGAAAGTCCAAAATATCATAAAGAGAGAAAGAATCATATAATACATTGTAAAATTAATTCAGAAATGAATATAAGATTTCTTTTCAGAAATCTAAACCAAGTATTTTTTAAAGTGATAATAAAATTTGAATGAATTTTTTAAAATAATATTTAGAAAATAAGTATTGCATATTTATTAAGAAAATAGTTCAATAAGGTATAATAAACATATACTTGTGCATGGTATATTAATAGTTGTAATTATATCATCCGAAGTAAGGCTTGAATGAGAATATTAGGATTAATAAACATCGGATAATGAACAATAAAAAACCTAATACCGAATGTAGAACAATGTTTTGACTTTGTAAGATTCCATACAACCAATATAAAACTAGAATTTTATTATTTTGTAGAATTTTACTACGAATGTAAATTTTGTAAAAAATATAATTTTAATAATATTAGGGATGCAAAGTGTTTGTGATAAGCATATAAGAAATGCATTTTGTAATAAGCTAACCATAATAATAAATCAAGTAATAATACTGTATTTTCTTAAGTGTTAAAAAGATAAGATTTAACTAGGAAAAATAAATAGTATTTTGATTTCATTTTATAAACTAATAAACTAAGTTGAGATAGGAGAGTAAGGGATATCCAATGTATATAGTGTAAAAATATTGTTAATTTATTTATGTTGTTAATAAACTTTGTTTTAAATTTATTTTAAAGTTTTGTGTCCGCGTTGTTATTTCTCCACATGGATGCATGAAATCACGATACATTTATAATTGAAACAGACATATAGGTTTTGCACAAAAGGTAAACATAAAAGTGTTATAATAATTTTGAGAATTTATTGGTATGTTAAAATTAAAAGATCATAATTTTATATTATTTATTGGTCATAAGTCGGTTGCCACAATATTACATTAAATTATATGCTAATGTTGCCACACGTATTCTGTTGTCAGATTATTAAAAATACTACCACGTACGTATTTATTTATTTCATTTAGGAAGAAATAAGATTATATTATATTATTATTGTTATTATTATTTTTATTATTATTAGTTGCTGTGTAGTAGATTATGACATAAAATTCCCTTTTCATATTTTACTACCGTAATTTTAAATCAGTTAGAATACAATTTATGAACCTGAGATTTTATTTTATTTTATTTTACTTCATTTTATTTAATTGAGCTAGATTCTTGTTATAAAGAAGATTAAGATATGATTATTATTTTAATCGTAGTGAATAGAGCTTAGAAAGTCGTAAGAATACTATGAGTTAGTTATTTGGTATAGTAAAAAGGGGGAATAGTGTTCTTATGCCATTGAGGTAGTATCGTGTGGATAATGTCTCAATGTAGTCTATCTCGTTCCCCGTATTGTCACTCCATGTCTCATGAAAATAGTAAATATTTGTTAATTCATTTTAAAATTGAACCGTATTTGTATTTTAGAAATTAGAGCTAGTAATCATTTTAATCAATGCTGAATATTTCATTTATTTATTTGTTAACTGAGCTAGAACCCGGAATATTCGTAATAAACAGTATATTTTGGGGTGAGGATGCGCAGGGGGAGGTTAGAATATATATATATATATATATTCAACTGATGATTGCTGGTTTAGCATGAAATACGTATATTGGTGATAATTTATCTTTTCAGCATATATGTGCTTGAGTGTATCGGTGTTATTAGATAGAGTGGAGAGTGATGGGTCATCTGAAAGTCTGTGTTCATATACCCTATATTATATATATTGTAATTATAATTGAAATAATATTTTTAACGGTTTACAAACAATTACAAACAATCCTTAAATCCGCAGAAGTACTTTCGGTTACTTTTTAACCTACCTCAACTGCCATTAAATTCAAAAACCAAAAGCGGAAGCAAACGTCATCAATTCAAATTCCACGAATCTCGTATTTTAATGTTAGAAGCTTGTCGATTTATTAAATGCATTTTATTCCTGTTTATAAAAATTGCCTCTTTAATTTTTCTTTTACTATGGTTTCTCTCTTCATGAAGAATTTTCACATTTTCAAAATTAAATTTAAATTTATATTTACATGTTTTTTCGTGATCAAAGAAAACTGAAGGAGATATTAAATCACCATTATTTTTATTTTTTACACATTTATATAACAATTCATGTTCTTTCAATCTTTTCTCAATACTGCACCTATATATGATAGCATACAATCACAAAAATTTGATATATGACATTACTTTTTTGCTTGATAGGTATGACATCCTTAGAATTATTGACTAATTTATTAATATTGTTTGGAATGTAGAATGAAACATTAAACACATTCTTATATAAATCCTTAAAAAATTTTACTTGTGGATTTGAAATAAATGGAATAGATATCAATTTTTTACTATTAATCTTCATTTCTTTTAAATTATAATAATTTTTTTTAAATTGACATTAAGTATTGTTTATTTGTTCCATTTTATAACCAACATCAAGCAATTCCTTGTCAAATATCTCAATATTTTTCAGTTTATCACTTTGGTAACAACATAATTTTTCATTCCGAAACAAAAAAGATTTAAAACTTGCCATCTTATGCATCATTGGTACTTTTGATTTACAATTTATATATCCTCTTTTTTGCAGTGGCTTAATTATTAAATATGTGTATTTTTGGAGATATTAAAATTTACAAAAGATATGTGGATGATGTTTTTGTTTGTGGAAATACTAATAGTATAAATTTGCTTATAGAGGAATTAAATAAGTTGAATGGCTTGAAATGGACTATTGAAAAAGAACAGGACAATAAGATTAACTATTTAGATTTAATGATCACAAGAGATAACAGTATATTAAATTATAAACTAATAATTAAGCCACTGCAAAAAAGAGGATATATAAATTGTAAATCAAAAGTACCAATGATGCATAAGATGGCAAGTTTTAAATCTTTTTTGTTTTGGAATGAAAAATTATGTCGTTACCAAAGTGATAAACTGAAAAATATTGAGATATTTGCCAAGGAATTGCTTGATGTTGGTTATAAAATGGAACAAATAAACAATACTTTATGTCAATTTAAAAAAAAATATTATAATTTAAAAGAAATGAAGATTAATAGTAAAAAAATGGATATCTATTCCATTTATTTCAAATCCACAAGTGAAATTTTTTAAGGATTTATATAAGAATGTGTTTAATGTTTCATTCTACATTCCAAACAATATTAATAAATTAGTCAATAATTCTAAGGATGTCATACCTGTCAAGCAAAAAAGTAATGTCATATATCAATTTTTTGTGATTGTATGCTATCATATATAGGTGAATCTAGGTGCAGTATTGAGAAAAGATTGAAGGAGCATGAATTGTTATATAAGCATGTAAAAAATAAAAATAATGGTGATTTAATATCTCCTTCAGTTTTCTTTGATCACGAAAAAACATGTAAATATAAATTTAAATTTAATTTTGAAAATGTGAAAATTCTTCATGAAGAGAGAAACCATAATAAAAGAAAAATTAAAGAGGCAATTTTTATAAACAGGAATAAAACGCATTTAATAAATCGACAAGCTTCTAACATTAAAATACGAGATTCGTGGAATTTGAATTGATGACGTTTGCTTCCGCTTTTGGTTTTTGAATTTAATGGCAGTTGAGGCAGGTTAAAAAGTAACCGAAAGTACTTCTGCGGATTTAAAGATTGTTTGTAATTGTTTGTAAACCGTTAAAAATATTATTTCAATTATAATTACAATATTGTTTTTAATTAACGGATATTTTATTTATTTTATATATATATATTATATATATATATTGATATATATATATATATATATATATATATATATATATATATATATGTAATATACAAATCAATATATATATCAAAATACAGTACAATTTATATAAATTATATTCTTTTAGAAGTACTTTCGACTATACACTTTGTAGTCTTTATCAACTATATAACGTTGAATAATCAAAACGAGACAACCCTTAACAATACCCATAGTTCAATTCAGATTTCCCACAATTCTGTTATCTTAACATTTGATGACTGGCGATTCATTAACATTTGACGATTTCTTGAAATCAACATAGCCTCTTTTATTTTACGTTTATTATGACAACGTTCAATTTGAATAATTTTCATATTTTTATAATCAAATTTAAATCCATATTGACAAGATTTATTATGATCAAATATAACAGATGATGAAGGTTTATTTACATCTGTTCCATATTGATTCTCTTTTTGAATTCTATTATATAAAAGCATATGTTCTTTTATTCTCTTCTCAAATGTACACTTAGATTCACCAATGTATTGTACGCCGCATCCACATATCAATCTATATATAATAGAATTTTGATTAAACTTTGAATTTTGAATTTTAGAATTATTAAGCAATCTATTTATGTTATTTGTAGAGAAAAAAGCAATATGACACAAACCATTATAAATTTTCCTAATAAACTTGACCTGCTCATCTGATATAAATGGCATTGAAATCCATTTCATTTTGATATTTTTATTTTTAATTTTATTATAGTGTTGATTTCTTTTAAATCCTTTAATAATATTAGCAATTGCATTTTTATAATAACCAATTTTCAACAAGTCATTAACAAATAAATGTACATTTTTAATTTTATCACTAGAATATTTGCATAATTTTTCATTTCGAAATAAGAATGATTTCAATCCAGACAGCTTATGACACATAGGTACATGTGATTCATATGGAATAAAACCTCTAGTTTCAATTGGTTTAATTAACATAAGATAATCCAAACTGTAATCATTAAGAGTAACTTGAATATCCAAGAATTTTATGGAATTGTATTTCTCTTTAGTTATAACCCATTTTATATCCTTAATCTCATTTAATTCATTAAATAAATTGATTATTAATTCTTGTTTTCCACAAATAAAAACATCATCCACATATCTATGATATACTTTAATTTCTTGATATTTCAATTGTTTTAAAATTTTACTTTCATATGTTGATATAACAAAATTACAAATTTGAGCAACAGCAGGAAGACCCATTGGCCAACCAAAATTCATTTTATAATATTCATTATTAAAATTAACATAAATATTTTTATCAATAAACTGCAATACTTTTATAATAAAATTTATAATATCAGACTTTACATTTTTTGAAACAAGAGCATTATAAATAATATTAATTGACTCTATTCTATCTATTGATCCATACATTTCATTTATATCAAAAGTACAAATTGTGTCATGTAAATCTATATTTATATTCTTAATTTTATCTACAAAATCAAACGATGATGAAATAGTATATTCTCCAAAACCTAAAATATCTTGAAGTAATAATTCAATATATCTACATGTTTGATAATAATATGCACCACCAAAATCAACCATCAATCTCAATGGATAATTTTCTTTATGTAGCTTTATATTCGAAAATATCCTAGGGCAAATAGCAGATGATGGATATAAGTTATAATATGTATGACTATCAATAGCTTTATTCTTAGCTTTTTTTAAAATTTCATTTATAAATTTCATGCGAGATGTATCAATATTTATTATTTCACTATTTTGAAATTTAAGCTTTTTCATTTGATCCATAACTTTTTCATTATATTTCGCTCTTGTAAACAAACACATACGAAGGCCCTTGTCCTCCTTTAAACACACTAAGTCATTATTTAATAGGAAACTTTTAAATTTATTAATTTGACTTAACCATTTATCATTCCTATTATATTTAAAGTTTTTATTTTTAACTTCTTTAACAATGTTATTACAAATATTCGCATCACACTTAATCACACTAAATGAATGTTCTATTGCAGAATTCAATTCAAGATTACAATCTTTCCATCTACCACCAACATATTTCGATCCGAAATTTAAAATATATTTTTGACTGAAATCCAAATTTATACCAGACAAGTTCACATAATTTTGATCATTCATTTTATCCGGAAAATTTTTATGAAACAAATGTTCAATTTTCTTGTTAAATTTATCAACATTTTTTAAATAAAATTTATCAAAAAATTTTTGACAAAAACACTTATAGTTAAACCAATCATCACAATTTTTCATCAAAATAAAATGATTTAAAGCCGTTAAATATTTCCGTTGACGAAATAGCAAACATTTGCATTGCTTAATTATATTCTTTAAAATAATTTCCTTTATATCGTTAGTAATTTTATCTGATAATTTGCAAGATTTGTTTATTTTTACTAAACAGCAATTCGGGAAAACTTCTAAATCACGACAGGCATTTAAAAAGTTTAATCTACATTTTAACGTAATAATCTTTAACGTTACCTTCCGCCATTCTTTTAAAATCCACGTTTTACTTAGAATCTTTAAATCCATTATATATGTAATAAATAAATAATGACTTAGTGTGTTTAAAGGAGGACAAGGGCCTTCGTATGTGTTTGTTTACAAGAGCGAAATATAATGAAAAAGTTATGGATCAAATGAAAAAGCTTAAATTTCAAAATAGTGAAATAATAAATATTGATACATCTCGCATGAAATTTATAAATGAAATTTTAAAAAAAGCTAAGAATAAAGCTATTGATAGTCATACATATTATAACTTATATCCATCATCTGCTATTTGCCCTAGGATATTTTCGAATATAAAGCTACATAAAGAAAATTATCCATTGAGATTGATGGTTGATTTTGGACGTGTGCAAATTCCGATCAAACATGTAGATATATTGAATTATTACTTCAAGATATTTTAGGTTTTGGAGAATATACTATTTCATCATCGTTTGATTTTGTAGATAAAATTAAGAATATAAATATAGATTTACATGACACAATTTGTACTTTTGATATAAATGAAATGTATGGATCAATAGATAGAATAGAGTCAATTAATATTATTTATAATGCTCTTGTTTCAAAAAATGTAAAGTCTGATATTATAAATTTTATTATAAAAGTATTGCAGTTTATTGATAAAAATATTTATGTTAATTTTAATAATGAATATTATAAAATGAATTTTGGTTGGCCAATGGGTCTTCCTGCTGTTGCTCAAATTTGTAATTTTGTTATATCAACATATGAAAGTAAAATTTTAAAACAATTGAAATATCAAGAAATTAAAGTATATCATAGATATGTGGATGATGTTTTTATTTGTGGAAAACAAGAATTAATAATCAATTTATTTAATGAATTAAATGAGATTAAGGATATAAAATGGGTTATAACTAAAGAGAAATACAATTCCATAAAATTCTTGGATATTCAAGTTACTCTTAATGATTACAGTTTGGATTATCTTATGTTAATTAAACCAATTGAAACTAGAGGTTTTATTCCATATGAATCACATGTACCTATGTGTCATAAGCTGTCTGGATTGAAATCATTCTTATTTCGAAATGAAAAATTATGCAAATATTCTAGTGATAAAATTAAAAATGTACATTTATTTGTTAATGACTTGTTGAAAATTGGTTATTATAAAAATGCAATTGCTAATATTATTAAAGGATTTAAAAGAAATCAACACTATAATAAAATTAAAAATAAAAATATCAAAATGAAATGGATTTCAATGCCATTTATATCAGATGAGCAGGTCAAGTTTATTAGGAAAATTTATAATGGTTTGTGTCATATTGCTTTTTTCTCTACAAATAACATAAATAGATTGCTTAATAATTCTAAAATTCAAAATTCAAAGTTTAATCAAAATTCTATTATATATAGATTGATATGTGGATGCGGCGTACAATACATTGGTGAATCTAAGTGTACATTTGAGAAGAGAATAAAAGAACATATGCTTTTATATAATAGAATTCAAAAAGAGAATCAATATGGAACAGATGTAAATAAACCTTCATCATCTGTTATATTTGATCATAATAAATCTTGTCAATATGGATTTAAATTTGATTATAAAAATATGAAAATTATTCAAATTGAACGTTGTCATAATAAACGTAAAATAAAAGAGGCTATGTTGATTTCAAGAAATCGTCAAATGTTAATGAATCGCCAGTCATCAAATGTTAAGATAACAGAATTGTGGGAAATCTGAATTGAACTATGGGTATTGTTAAGGGTTGTCTCGTTTTGATTATTCAACGTTATATAGTTGATAAAGACTACAAAGTGTATAGTCGAAAGTACTTCTAAAAGAATATAATTTATATAAATTGTACTGTATTTTGATATATATATATATTGATTTGTATATTACATATATTGTGAAACGAATACAAATATCAAACTTTATTCATTATATATATAGAAATGGTAATCTGGACCAACTGATGATTGCTGGTCTAGCATGAAATAAATATATTGCTGATTATTTATCTTTTCAACATGTGTGTGATCATTTGGGTCAGCCATATGAGATGGCATGGAAAGTTGAAGGTTGTATGGAAGGCTAAGTTCGAATCCCTTATATATTACATTATATGTGCAGGTGTGTGTAAGCCTGTACAGTGTATTAAGTTATAATTCTTTAAATAAAATATTCAATAAATATATTTTATGTAATAACTTTATTCTGATTATGTGCTTCAATAATGTGACTTTATGACAGAAATGATTCTAGACAGAAATAAATATATTAGTCAAGTTTGAAATTGAAATATTTGTTTATTATAACAATAAAAACAATTCATAACAACAATTCTAAATATCATGTATAACAGTTGATTCACAAAATTAATATTTAAATAATTACAAATTTACAATAATTTTTTTTACCTTTACAATAAATAAAAAGAAACATTCTTTTCATTCAGACATTCAAATTATATCTACATCATTTGGTCTATAAAATGATAAGTTTATTATTACTAATTTGTATGCTTTCTTTTATATTATCAACTAATTTTACTATTCATGAGTTCATCCTGATGGGTAATTTCCTTGCCATCTTCCACATATTTAAATAATCCCTTATAATTCAAAGTATTTGAATCAAGTTATAATACTTTAATATCATTTACACCTAAAATTTGTATGAAAACATATTAATACAATTTACTAACAAAATTGTTTATGCTGTGGTAATCTTAAAATAATACAAATAATGCATTTAAATAGATAATTGAATCAAGGATTCTATCAAAATTATCATTTATATTTAGGCACTCTTCACCTTTCTCACATTTGCATTAATTATTTTGATCTCATTTACCATTTTTAAATAATAAGTTATTCAGATTTTGATTGAATACATGAATATTTGTTTTGCATATGGTCTTAATATTTCTGATACCCTCCTAACAAAACTTAGGAAGAAAAATTATAAATTCATAAAAAATAACTGGCCAACCTATGATGCCTATTATATATTCTAATAGCATAGATAAATCTTTGCAGATAAGAAACTGATCTTATCAAATTATTGTACCAAAATATAGGAATGGGGGTATCCTCTCTTTGTGATATGTTATAATTTGGAAGGTAGTCACTTTAATGACTCTACCTCAATATATCCTGGCTTATTTATTAAGGTCTTATGGAATATAACATTCATGTTTTCTTGGAGAATTCTCATCATGGAATTTTGACTTATCTTTCCTACACTATATATCTTCAGCATCTATATCTATTAACTTTCTCTTTTCTAATAGTATAATCTTATCTTCCATCATGTACTTATCGATACACATTATAGATCATGTTATAAAACAAATAACTCTATTATGACAAACATCAATATTATATTTTTTCTATTACAAAGTTGGAGATCATAAATCACTTTTCCACTTTATCATTCATTCCATTTCATATCTTCATATATCACATTCAAATCTTATGGACGACTTTATTTATTTAAATAGAATCCCATTTCTTGATTCATCGTCCTAATATAATACAATCATTAAATATACATTGCTATAATGAATTACTGAACTTATTTAAGACAGTTTTATCACAATCAGATTTTTTAATCTTCATACCTACTAAAATAACATGAATTTAAATTACTACATTAACCACACAAACTTTTATTCTGTAACTTGTATATACCATATTATTTTTATAAACACACACTTCATTCTTCAAAATTGAATGAATAATAATATATTAATAACTCATCTTAAGCCTAAAGATTAATTACATATAAAATGATTTAAATTATTTATACTCCTACCATACAATATTATATATTTGTATTTAAAAAAACATTAATAATAAAAAATAAAAATTAAAAAAAAATATTTTTCTTTTTTTTTTAAAAAATGAAATTTATTCAACCTCCTTGTCCAGTATCACCATGGTAACAAATGATGATTAAAGCTTCCTGGTGAGCTGATGATTCTCCACTCCTCTTGCTAGCAAAACACATATAATTTCAAGTAAAACATTTTAATAAAAAAATAATCATAAACAATAACTTGATGATAGTTTTTGAGCTCACTGTATCATTATCTAATCCATGGATCTTGACATGTTTAAAATAAAATGTGAATAAAAATTGTGGAACACTATGATAGTAAAATATCTTAGGGAACATTAAATATAAATTTACTATTAATTTTTTCCAATATTAAACTTTGACATATAGAAAGTTAGTTTATAACTAAACTTTACTTTAACTTCTCTTCCTTTAGTTTTACTTAGTGGTTTCATATTTTTTACATACGCATAAATAAATTCATTCAAGTCTATAATATATATCATTTGTATAATAATGAGTCATTATAAGAGATCAAAATATTCTTTTTATAGCTTTTTATACTTTTTAGCATTTTCTTATTAAAAGATAATTCTATTTGCTAGGATAGAAAGATATACTTCATCTTTATAAGTCTTTTATCTAATAAACAACTATAATTAAATATCTGTTTTTATTTTAAACACTTCTATAATTAATTAATTACATAGTAAATATTTTTGTTCTCATAGTAAACTGATTTATAACCAATTAATCATATATTAAATATTCTTTCTAATTTGTAAATTTATCTAGAATATATGTTATTTTAACTTAAGAAATAATTATTTTAATTAGATTTATAACTTATCCCTAAGTTATTACTTTAAAGTTCTGTAAATTAATTTTATAAGTTGATAAAAACTATAGCTTTGTATTACATAAAAGTTCCTCTGAATAAATAAATTAATAATGAAATTAATTAGTCTTGTAGAGATAACCAAATGTTCTCTTATATGACAGTAGCTGCACTTTTTAGGTAAATGTAGTTTATCCTTTTCCACTGTTTTTCCAAATGATAATAAACTCAACTATTCCTTTAAAATTCTACTAGTTGTAATTATAACTATGATTTGACTTCCAAGACTGTAATTAGGTCATTGATGAAAAAAACTTTGGTTGACATACTCCATTGTCTTTATATATCACTTTTAAAATATATTTTATCACTATTCAGCTTGTTATTAATCCCTTTAACTTACTTAAAAAATCAAACAGTAAATTTTTTATAATTTTTAAGGAATTAAGTAAAACAGGTGTTCATTCTTACTTTTAATGAATTGCTCCTCAAGTTCATCTGCTAGTACTGCAGACAGTATGACATCAGAAAACTAATTAAATTAATTTTATTGGTCAATGTCTAAAATCAACTAGGAATTTTTTTACATAATTATCTTTCTGTCTACATTATTTAAATAATTAAAATTAATAATGATTTAAAAACTAAATTAAGTTGAATAACTTTTATACTTAAATTTAAAATATAATTATGATTTTAAATATATAAAATTTATTAAGCGTAAACAGATAATATTGTAATAACGTGAAAGCTAAAGCATTCAACAGATATGCCTTAAACATGCTAATGTGACAGCCAATAAGGTGGAATAATGACATCAAACCATCTTTTTCTTATAGTTCTGACTTGTGTTTGAGAATTGAGAGGTCCATGTGATGTCATTATTCCATCTTATTGGCTGTCACATTAGCATGTTTAAGGCATATCTGTTGAATGCTTTAATTATGATTTTAATAGATTGTAATAATAATCAATTTTAAATAATACATTTAATAATAATATTTACATCTAAAATATATTATTATTATTATTATTATTATTATTATTATTATTTTAAAAGAAATTATTATCTTATAGTAAATATTTTTTATATTGTAGAATTCTGCACACATACTTATACATTCACCTTTTAAAGAATCACTGTCATTTAAATAAATCATGCTTTAAATTATTACTATTGTAACTTTTAATAAATCTTGTAAATTTACTTAGGGAGAATGGAAATCTGCTTACATTGATTAAAGATTATTATACTGAAATTATGTATGACTATTTATAATATAAGTAATTATAAGTAAAAGATGTGTATTAACTATCTCCATATAATTGCATATTTAAATCCTATACATTAGGTTATTTTTACATATTATATATCAAAATTAATAGTGCTATGATTATATATATTTCAAATTTTTAGTTATAATATATGTTTTTATCCTACTTTAAGTATAGTAAACCAATCAAAAAGTTAGAATATATATATATTCTAACCTATCAATGTGTGATCTCACTTTGGGCAATATAGTATTAAGTAAAATGGGTTAGCTCAGTTAATGATTACGCTCGGTTAAATGCAAATAATTGATAAATAAAATATTCTGCATTAATATTAAAACATTCCACTAGCTTAAATTAATAAAAATAATAATAAGGTTCAGTTTATAAAATAAATAAATAAATATTTATTAAATCATGAGACTTGGAAGTGAGATACAGATGACAAGAAAGATTACATTGAGCCAATATCCCACAGGATATTACCTCAATGGCATAAGAACACTATCCCCCCTATTACTATCTCAAATAAATAAATTTATAGCATTCTTATGACTTTAATAATAACTAATCATTAAGATTAAACTAATAATTAAATCTTAATCTTTTTATCTATAATAATTTAGCTAAATAAAATCTCAGGTTCATAAAACTACTTTAAGTTAATCAAAATCACTGTAGTAAAGCATGATAAGGGATTTAATGTCATACTTTACCACACCTAACTAATAATAATAATAATAATAATAATAATAATAATAATAATAATATATATATTTATTTTATTTTTATAATAATAATAATAATAATAATAATAATAATAATAATAATAATAATAATAATAATAATAATAATAATAATAATAATAATAATAATAATAATAATAATAATAATAATAATAATAATAATAATAATAATAATAATAATAATAATAATAATAATAATAATAATAATAATAATAATAATAATAATAATAATAATATTCTTCATTGTATGAACTAATTTTATATATCTTTTCTTCACTATAATTTTTATTCACCATAATAATAATAAGAAAATAATATAATATAATCTTTTATCTTCATATAATAATGTAATAAATATGTGGTAGCATCTTATAATCTGAAAAATATATGTGTGGCAATGGATAGCATTTATAATTCGATGTACTATTATAATAATCAATTTATGACCATAAAGATAATGTAAAATGTAATTTCTTAAATAAATAAATTCCAAGAAAATATTAGAATTCTTAAAAATAATACTTTATTTATTTCTGTGCAAAAAATGTTATGTTTGATTCAATTATTCTGTGTGTATTATGCATTTTAATGGGAAAGAAAATAATCTGAACACACAAATTTTGAAAAACAAATTTAACAAAGTTTTTATTATAACAAATAAAATAAAACAACAATTTATTTACACTATTTACAATTGGTATACTAAACTTGCACCATTATACATCTCTTATTAATTGTAATTACTAATACAATAGAGAATCTATTTAAGTCTTCACTCTGACTTAAAAAAAAAAATAATACAATTTTTATATCTCTTTGTTATCAAATTTTATGATGAAATTATATCTCTTTATATTTATTCTAACATATTATATCTTTAAATATTATTACAATATGGTTCCTTAAAACATACATTGAAGCATAGAACGGATAACACAAAAAATAACAATATCGAGTATGGATTTTTTTTTTTTACTAAACAATTTTCGTTTTTTCAATATTATGAATATTATACATAAAATATCTACTGTTGATTTATTAATACAATACATGGACATCGTTTTTAACCCTACTATGATTATTATACCTAATATCTTCTACTTAATATTACTTTAATACAGAATAGCTGCAATTATTGATGTATTCCTTATTATTTAAATAAATACAAAATTGTACCTATGCTTATTTTATATTGTTTTGCTTTATAACATTATATCTTAAAAATATGCAATACTCATAAAATAAAATAAAATATTTGAAATTATTTAACATTTCAGAGCAACTTTGCTTTATTTATTTTATTCCTGAAATTTATTTTATTTCCAAAATATATAGAACATATTCTATGATTCTTTACCATTTGGTTCCGTTGGATTTTCAATTCCAACTTGCATAAACTCTACTCCTTCTTGTAAGTAAATGAACTTATCTTATTCATTCAATAACATTTCTTAAATTCTAAATTATTTATTATTTCTTTTCAAAATTACAATACTGTTCGATGTAATTACTTTGGAAAATCGAGATAGCGAATAGATGTGTAGGCCTAGGGAAGAAAACTAGAGTCTTACTCATAGTACATATTAGATAAAAACACCATGGCACAGTGTATCTATAAAATAGAGGCATGACCCATTTGTCTAATGACCTCCACTACCAACAATGATGTTAAGCTATTATTTCAGCTTTATAAAACATCAGTATTCAAATAAAATAGACACTACCCACAAACAAAATATACCAACTACAGGGCATTGTTAACTGTACTGTATACTTAATAAGATTACAAAAATGTTATTCCTATTCCCATAATACATCCTACATTAATATCATCTCTTTGGTTTCATGTTCTCCAGATTACTCCCAAGTCACTATCTTATCAACATTTCCTTATAGATTTATCAAATCTTACATCAACAAATGAAACTAACTCACATATTTAAAATAATAAATAAGATTCAATCATAATTAGAATGATCTCACTAATCTACAATAAAAGTTTGCTTTACTTTCCTATCCCATATTCTTAAACACATACAAAATAATCATTATCTATACTTTAAATATCTAATAATATTAAAGTTCTTTATAAAAGAATCATATAACTATTCATCATCATGTTGTGTTATATTAATAATATGAAATTCAAGTATGCATATTCCTAGAATAAATAAATCCTAATCTTATAATTTAAATGTGTTGTACCAATGCATTCACATATAACTTAACATTTATACTTCAATATAATATAATTCATTGACAATCTGCAAAGAAAAAAAATACATCATAAAATATATCAATATTCACAACTATTACCTAAGTGATATCAACTTGTAATCACTTATGATGTCTTCATGTCCATCAATTAAAATAAACATTGCATATATGATATACATCCATACTTCCACACTTAAAATATTAACTTATTTAAAATTATCAAACTATTTACTATAAGATTATAATATCATTAGTACTAAATTAATATTGATGTTCCTATTCTTCTAATTAAAATAATATTACACTTAAAAAAGAAAGTTAATAAAATAAATCAAGAGAATAATTATGTATATCTTCAACTGACAAATGTTCTTTAAAAAATTCAAATGTTTTTTTTTATTTTCCTGGAGAGCTTTCTTTTTTAAAAATTTTTATCTCAAAGAGCATTTTAAAACCCCCATCCATTGCTAAGTTCTCTTGCTTTATGACAAACAACTACCCTGAACTTGGCACATGCACTGTAACTCCTTCCTGCACGATGAACAAAGTTTAAAAATGAATAAAAAAAAAATAATAATTAAAGTATGACATCTAAAATCTTGGAAAATTAATAAAAATAATCATTGATCTCTTCTGGAAAAGTTTATAAAATAATAGTTTATAGTTTCTATTGTCCAGAACAATGATTATTAAAATGATAATAAAATTATAATATTGAAAAATAATATCTCAAAGCTTCTTCTCCTAAAGATTCTTTATAGGCTTGGTGATGCATCTTATACTGGAAACTTAACTACGGGCAATCCGGATATGACTTTTTGTGCAATTTTCAAAAACATTGTTTCCATAAATTCTGTAATTACTTATTTATAATTCATTATATATCAGGTTTATTTGTCAGGATAATTTATTATTTATTATCCAATTATAGCTATTTCCATTATAATACAAATTATCAGTTTTTTAAATATATATTCTAGCAAACTTGTATAACCATATATAATTCAGGTTTTATAACATACCCTCTAGAATATCCATTTAAATATCATTTCTGACAGTTTTTTCTTTAAAATATTTACAATGTTTTCCTTCAAAAAGGATAAAACATTTATCTCCATAGCTTTATTTTTCCATAAAAATATTATAAGTTTGTCGTATTATTTTTCGGTCTTGAATACGACTATCTCGCTATTATAAAAATGCGTTGTTCACCTTTAAATTTACAAGTAGCTTTTCTGTTAAGCTTTCTGCACAATGTCCAATATATTTTTTTGTTTATTAAAATAGTTATCTTGGTTAATACCACTAATATTATATTAACAATTATCATTCTTACTTTTAAAATTTTCTTAATTAAACATGTATAATTGGTTGGCATTTCCATATTTTACTGCGAAGTCATATTAAGCTTTGATGGAAAAATCCTCGTAAAGGGAACTTTAAATTAGCACTTCATTTTTTTAATAAAATTTATTATTCTTTATTTATGTTACACTCTCTTTGCAAATGCTTAAAAATTAATATCATATCAGTTTGCAAATAAATTATATGAGAGCACTAAAATTGACTAAAATAAAAATTTTAAAAGAAGTATAATTTTAGAAAATTTACTATCACACCCTAGAATCAACCATGCAACAGTATTTATACCCTACAAAATACCTCATCTTATTGGTGGATTTTTGCTTTTCATCTAATACTTAATTTGCATATTACTACAGTATTATACAATTAAATTTACAAAATAAAATATGACTCACTATTATTTAAAAATATTACTAAAAATATTAATCTTAAATCAATTATTATACTTTACTAAAATTAATTAAACATTTTCAAATGACTTTTAAAAACAATATTTAATAAATTTATTCCACCTTTTATACTTAATTTATCTATTTTATTTTAAAACAAAATATTTAATTTTTATTAGCTGTACTCATTTTATAATACTATTTATAACATGTTATCCAATTCTATAATGCAATTTTTAAGATATTTTGAACTTTATTAATACAAATACTAGCAAGCATGTGGGCATGGCTATATTATACAAGACACATGATTTACAACTGAGACAGATTGTATCCAAATTTCTGTCTGAAAATTAAATGATAAATTGCAACAATTATTATATTAAATAAATAATATAATAATATAAAATTTGGAATAATAATTTGGAAAATATAGAATTAAATATAACTTTTCCTACCATAAAGCTTACTTTTAGAATATATAATATTAATTATAATTATTAAATATAATTGATACTTTTAAAATATAGCATTTATTTAATTACAAGTTTTAACTAGTAGAATTCAAATTTTAAAACATATTTTAAACATTTATTGCTGCATTATTTATTATGGCCAGCTTTTCCAACCATATGTAATTAGTATTTTTAGCTTTATTTAACTGTTTTAAGGTTATTCATTATAATTTTAGGCATTACATATTTTTATTTAGCTTTAAATTGTACTTTTAAAATATTATCAATACAATATAATTATTACACAAAGAGAACATATCCTAAATTTAAATTTTTTTAGTAATTTGCTAGGATGAGCTAATTCTGACCTATATATATATATATATATATATATATATATATATATATATATATATATATATATATATATATATATATATATATATATATATATATATATATATATGAGAAGATAATATTCTTAACTTTAACATTTGATATTACCAAGAAATTATCAATTATTACTAAGTAACAATTCTTAAGGCTAAACAAGTTTTTCTCATAAATTTATAATAGCTCTATTGTTAGGGGTTTTTGAAGTAAAAGGATGCACTTTCTCTTCAAACCCACATACTTATATAAATTTAAACTCAGATAGCTATTTTTATAATGTGAGAATGTGAAAAATAGCATCTTTCTTGATATTCTGGAAATATTTTTTCTTCTATAGTAACAATCTGTATAAGCATTTAATTCAACATATATTCTGTAGAAGTTAAAAATATTATTTTCAGAATGTCAAGGAGGATGCTATTTTTTCACATTCTCATACCTATAAAAATAGCTTTTGGTGTTTAAATACAAGTGATTGATGTGAAAGAGAACCCGCTTTATTTCAAAGATCCCCAACAAAAGAACTATTATAGATTTATGATATAAACTTGCTTAATCTCAGGAATTGTTAATTAGAAGCAATTGATAATTTCTTGGTAACATTGAAAGTTTAAGTTTATCTCTCTGTTTAATGGATATTATCTACTTTCTATTCATTATTATAATAACAATCCATATAAAGATTTAATTTATTATATATAGCTATATATGTATATACTAATTTTAATATTCTCACAGATAAATGAATTCCTAATATTATAAAATATAATAGATAAATAGCTGACATTTTAGTATAATAACTAGTACTTTCCTCAGAGCATCTTCTTTCTCAAATCATAAGAATGTATGTAGTAAGATTTAATAAGAAAAAAATATTTTGATACTTCAAAAATTAAAACTGTTCTGCCATATATAAAGGGAGTAATTGAGAACATTGGTAATATTTTAGAGAAAAATAATATCCACACAATTTACACTACATTAAAAAAGAATAATGATGTATATGAAATTCCATGTGGAGTTTGTTTCCATTCATACATTGGACAGATAAGTCATAGAATAAATGTGGAATTTGTTTAAATTCATATATTGGACAGATAATTCATAGAATAAACATAAGAAAGGAAGAGCATATTTTTGCAGTTAGAGAAAAATCTAATTCATTCAGTCATTTATTCTCAATTTAAATTAACAAACCATGACATCAACTTTAATAAAACACATCCTGTCAAAAATTAAACAATATGACAAGAGACTGCTAAAGAAAGCTATACATACTTTTAAAAGGCCTAAGAGCATAAATGAAAACTGAGTTAAAGAAAATTAACAATATTTGAAAAAAGCTATTGAAGGATAAAATATTTTTTAAAAATTGTCAACCAATAGAATTTAAGAATGAGGAAAAAATAATGATTTTAAATCTCACCATATATATATATATATTTATAATTTGAGAAAGAAGCAGCTCTATAGGAAATTATAATGATTTTAAATCTCACCATATATATATATATATTTATAATTTGAGAAAGAAGCAGCTCTGAGGAAGTATTTGCTATTGTGCTGAAACATCAGCTATTTAGCTATTATATTTTTATTACATGGAAGCTCCTGAAAATAATACTATGAATATATATATATATATATATACTATGAATATATATATATATATATATATAAGAATATCATTATATATATATATATTTACCATTGTGATTAATTAATAGAGGTAAAAACTGGAAAAACTTTATTGGCTTTCTTTTTTAGTTAAACAAATTAGTCAAGCATTGGTGGCATAGTGGTTGCATAACTGCCTTCCAAGCAGTTGGCCCAGGTTTGCTTTCCGGTCAAGGCTTTGATATATGAAAACAAAAACAAAGTAAGTTCACCACTATTATGGGCAGATAACAAAGTAATATAGTCAAAAATAAATTGTAATGTCTCCTATAGTACTACTTTAGAGAATAAAAATTTATAGAAACTATTTGAAGATGTCTTCTGATCAGATTTTATTGATCAATGCATATCTAAAATACATGCATCTGTGTTATTATATTATTTTTGTTTGAAAAGCACCATTGAACTTTTATGTACAAATAGAAAAACCCACACATAAAATTAATATTGTAGAAAAATATACAAATTAAGATACATTAAAACAAACATAATAAACTAGAATATTTGGAACAGTTCTACAATAATTATATTGTTATAATTATACAATTGAGATTACATTTAGCTAAAATAGTAAAACCACTATTTCATTTAAAAGTATGTGTGCAAGCATGCAATGTCTATATGTTTAAAACTTTATCAATTTAAAATTTATAAATGTAAAAGTAGTAAATTAATTTATTTTATTTAGCATTCAATTCAGTAATATTCAATTCGAATTACTAAGTGCAGAGATTATATGTAATTTAAGAGAAAGGATTTATACACACCATACTAATCTTATAATAGCTCAACAATGTCATGTTGGGTACTGAGGATACTCAAACTCAATCACAAGATAGGGATGAAAAGATAAGAGCAATGTCTTATCCTTAAACCTATATTTTAACTATATAAGCTAATATAAAGCATCTTAGTTTGAGAGCGTGAAGATGATTCTTTATTCACTCTTACATCCATTTTCACATATTAACATTTGTGGAATTGAATTCTATTTATTAAACAGAGAGATCACCTGCAATTAAAGAGAAAGGATTTCCATCTTTAATCAATAGCTCAACGATGTCATGTTGGGTATTGAGGACACTCAAACTCAAACCCCAGATTGTGACTTTTGCAAAGATAAGAGCAGTGTCATATCTTTAAACTTAGATTCTAATTATATGGGCCAATCTGAAGCATCTTAGTTTTAAAGCATGAAGATGTAAAAGTGAATAAAGAAAAAATCTATGTGCTCTCAAACTAAGATGCTTCAGATTAGTCCATATAATTAAAATCTAGGTTTAAAAATAAAATTTCACTCTTATCTTTTTAAAAGTCTCTATCTTATGTTTGGGAGTGTATTCAGTACCCAACAAGACACTTCACATAAAACACACTTGTCTCAACAGGATGTCTTTTACTTTTACATTATTGTGACCAGAACATTACAATATATATAATAAACTTGAAAAATGATTGATTAAATTATCTAAAACTTTGTACAAACTATTTAAAGTGCATTATATTAAAGTTTAAAATCACTTCACCATTGAAATAGAGTATAAATAATTTTGTTATTTATGATTGTGGGCTGGATTATTGTTTAGAATTGGGTGATAACTAATCCAGTAAATCACTTGATCTTACTTGTCTTAATGTTTATGCCTTATTGTATATTAAACTTTATGAATTGATGCTATGTATCTCTTTCAAATGGCTATTTTTTGTCTGATAATGATATTATAGTGTCAGAGTCTTTAGAATTGTTCAAAATGTTAACTTTTTTAATTGGTTCAAATGTTTTTGGAATGTTATTATTATTATCATCATCATCACCATATTTGAAAAGTCTTTTATTAATACTTCAAATACATTTTGCATTTAAATTATTATTATTTTTACATAGTGTTTCTCTTGATATTATGTCTACTGCACTCAATATGGCACCATTTTTTAATTATTAAACTGGATGTTGTTTCAATGTGGTAGATAGGTTCCTCAGAAAATGCATACAAAAGAAATTGTACAAAAATAGACTTAACTTACCTTGAAAAATGGGGGATACATACTGTAATTTTCAAAAATGCATTAAAAAAAAGCAACAATGTAAAATTACTTTAAAATTCACATAAAAAAATAAGGAAATAAAATATGACTAATAAAAAAATTCAAATTTGAAAAAAATTGATACAAGACAAACATTTTTACTTTTTTTATTAACTAAAGTATTTAATTTTATTCAAAACAATATATTTTTATGTATAATTTACAGTATTTTACATTTTTTATTCATGTATAATATTTTAATCATTATTGTTATTTGATGATATGCAGGTTTGTTTGTGAACTGGTAAAACAACAGATTCATCACAACAGGAAATACAACTAGCACCAACTTCATTTTTTTAATTACTCTTATAGTGAACTCGCCCAAACCAAAATGTTTTTCAACTGTTGTTGATCCTTTCCATTTTGCTAAGGAATCTAAAATTGAAATTTTTGTTTCCAAAGAAATTCATTTTCTTTGTTGTTTTTTCTCTCCATTAGGGTAAACTGAAGGATTAAAATAAAAATAAGAACTTAGGCTTATGATAATAAAAAGATATCTACTCACCACTGTTGTACAAAATTTAATTAAAATTACAATTAAAAATTAAATTCTTATTTTTGTCTTTAATTTTTTAATTTTCAATTCCATTTAAAAATCAAATTTCATTGTTTCACATCACATTAATTGCAGTTCACATTATGTAATTTTTAAATTGTTAATTACAATTAAAAATAAGATTTTAATTTTTAATTATCAGTTGTAATTGTATCCAACACTGTTACTCACCTTTTAAAAATAAACTTGCAGACATTAAATGATTAATTGATTATGTACTCTTTTTTTTTAAAAGTAAAAATAGAATGTGATTTAAAATACAAAAACAACAACATGCATAGTATAGGCATCTATAACATTTAAACAGATTTACATTATAATCTTGTAAAATGTAATGTGTGTATATAAAATGGGGAAATCCTGATTTTAAGTGAATTATGAACTTCTTTATTGCATAAAATCTATTACAGTACTATTATAAAGCTCTGAAAATATTGAAATTATTAGATGGAAGTCGAATTCCGATAATGTGCTATTACTTTAAATATGATGTGCGAGTGCACAAAATTTATAATATTTAAAGTAATAGTGCATTATTGGAGCTCGATTTCTAATATAATAATTTTTATCGCATAAAAAAACTGCATACAAAGATATTAAGAAGAAACATGAATCACATAACTTCAAAATCATATTTAAAAAATCTGCAAAAAATGAGACCTGGGTGTATCTGAATGATGCTGATATATTTTTGAGACTTGTAAAATGCCTTTCTATTTATCAGTGAGTAATTATTCATTATTATTGTGATAGATGTATGTTCATTTCTATATTTTCAAGATAACATTACTTTTAGTGATTTTATTTTAATATATTAATAAATATTAAACATTTAAAGAGAAAAGATTTACTTTGGATTAAATCTCTTTACCCTAGAAATTTTTTTTAATATTTATTTATTTATTTGCATTTTATGACTTTTTGGTAAAAGTATATTTTTTCTAATCTACAAATGTTCGCATTTGTAAAAAAATGTATCATGTTAACGTTTGTTACTCCTATTCATTGTTTTAAGCTCCAGAACTTATCAGTGATTTGTTATATTTAAACCTGGTTTTTCAATTAAAAAGTTTGTGAATGTAGAATTAGTTTCAAATTTATCATTGCAGTCTTTAATGAGTCTGATAATTTTGATTTATTAACAAAATGTACTAATTCGTCAATATTTATTTTAAGTAAAATAAATAATTCTTTGTTGTGATTAAAAGAAAACCTTTCCTGTAATAAACTTTTGTTTATCTAATTACAAAATTATTTCAAAGAAGAGTTGATTGAAAGTAGTGTTGATATCTGATAGTATTATTATTATCTTAATCCTTTACATAGAAAACATCATGCTATAATTTTTCTGCATGCTTCTTGATTTTCCAAGTATTTTCATTCCTTCTTTTATGTCAGCATCTTTATAATATCCATTCTAGAGGGTTTCTTGTAATATATTTCATTCTTTGTATTATACAGGTAATTTACTGTTTTATATCCAATTGAATAGGAAGTAGGATATTTATATTTTTTATTAACATGAATAGCATAATTCAAAATACTATAGAGACATATACTAACACATGTCTGTAGTTTTTATATTAAACAATAAATTATCTTCCAAATAATATGCATATTTATGTGAACAGATTCTGCTTAAATAACTACAGTGTAAATTTTATCAAGTGCAGACCAAATACTTTCTTATAGGCTGCTAATAGGGACTCATGTAAGGTTCAATGACCAAAATGAAAGTATTTTCACATTGCCCTAAATTACAAAAATATCAAATAAAATGTACTTTGACATTAATCATGCCAAAATCTAAATATTATACAATTTGACTAAAATTATAATCCAGGTTCATTTACATCTACTAAGTTGTAGCTTATTGAAGATTTTATATTTGTATTTTAGTTAAGATAATTTATGCATTAAAATCCACTAAGAAGATGCTTAAGGTTCCAAAAAGACTGTGCATTGCTATAAACCATGGGATGATGCTGCAATTGTCAAACAATTTGCCAAATTTGTTTTAAACATTAATTCTTATTAAGTGCACGTTCAGCACATAAATACATATAAGGCTTTAACCGTAATACTATTAGTGCTTAATTTTACCATAAGAGACATCTCTACAAATCTTAACACAAGATTACGACTTTATAAAGATAAGAGCTGGTCTTATCTTCAACCTACTTTCTAATCATATAGGCAAATCTAAAGCATTTTGATTTGAAAGTGTGAAGCTAAGTTCTTCATTAATTAAGTCCAATATCTCATATAGAAACCAACATTCACAGCGAGGTAATATTTAGATCTTATAATTAGATATTTTGAATCAATTTAAAGTTGTAAACATTAATTCTTATTAAGAGCATATTTTATTTAATCATTTTAAATCATGCCTCGTCTCACCCAATATAATTATAAATAAACTATATACCACAAATTTCTAATCATAAAATACATTGATAACTCATATATTAACTACTAAATGAAATATATTAATTTTTATTGTTATGAAGATTCTGTATAATATAGTACAAATAAGTTCACATAGAATGACTACTTTATTTAAATCTTGTAGATTCTTTCAAGAGTTGTTACAAACGTTTATAAATGAAAGATTTGCACTATTAACTCTAGTATAAAAATTTTTTAACTGCTATACTATCATACTTTGATTTAAATTGTGTATATAAAATATAAACATCATTTATTTAAATGTATTATTTGCAAATATTACTTTAATTAAATAAATGATGGGTTCATTATTTCAATAAATCAATACTGAAGACAGTGTCACAATTCATATGTGACTTTTTACATGATATATACATTAATATTCACTCATTGAGTATGTCCTGTCTGATTTAATTTTTACCAATTCCTTAAATTTATTTGACTATCTAAAAATAATAACAACGATATCTCTATTTTATGCTTTGAACTCTAAGACAAATCAAATTGACTTATCTAATAAAAATTTTGTTAAACATTTTTACTTTTTGTGACAGAAATCTAAAATAAAATAAAAATAGTTCTTATATATATATATTAAATAAACAGATATTTTTATACATTAGATTTTTGCAATGAACTTATTAAATAAATCATCTTCGTAGACTGTTGAAGAATATTATTAAGCATTCAAAATATTTTATTTAATAAACGGTATATGAGCACAGACTTTCACATGACCCACCACTCTCCACACTATCTCATAACACTGATACACTTCAACACATATATGTTGAAAAAATAAATAATCACCAATATAAGTATTTCATGCTAAACCAGAAATCATCAGTTGGTCCAGATTACCATCTCTACACATATATTGCTATAAGTTCTCAGATATATATATTAAGATAGTCAATCATCATACTTTAATGGACAGGCTTTAATCTACTCCACATTCCAACTCTTCAATCGTCCATCCAATTGAAAATCTGGTGATGAAATGCTCAAAGGCTTACCTGAGGCTGAGATTCTTGTCACACCCATGTTGACCTAAGGTCAATCTGACCCCCCATGTGCAGGACATAATCCATTTAATACATATACAAGGAATGGGCAGACACCTTTTCTATGTAATAACTGAAACACACAGTCTTATTATATACCTGTGTCTATATATGTAATATATTGGGTATCTGAGCACAGACTTTCACATGACCCACCACTCTCCACACTATCTCATAACACTGATGCACTTGAACACATATTTTCAATTGGATGGACAGTTGAAGAGTTGGAGTGGTGAATAGATTGAAGCCTGTCCATTAAAGTATGAGGATTGGCTATCTTAATATATATCTAAGCACTTATAGCATATATGTGTAGAGATGGTAATCTGGACCAACTGATGATTGCTGGTTTAGCATGAAATATGTATATTGGTGATTATTTATCTTTTCAACATATATGTATTCAAGTGTATCAGCGTTATGAGATTGTGTGGAGAGTGGTGGGTCATGTGAAAGTTTGTGCTCATATACCCTATATATTATATATATAGACACAGGTATATAATAAGCCTATGTGTTTCAATTATTACATAGAAGGAATGTCTGCCCATCCCTTGTATATGTATTAAATGGATTATGTCCTGTACATGAGGAGTCAGATGGATCATAGGGCAACATGGATGTGACAAAAATCTTGGCCTCAGGGTGGTCCCTGAGCATTCCATCATCAGATTTTGATTGGATGGATGGTTGAAGAATTGGAGTGTGGAGTAGATTGAAGCCTATTCATTAAAGTATAAGGATTGGCTATCTTAATATATATCTGAGCACTTATAGCATATATGTGTAGAGATGGTAATCTGGACCAACTGATGATTTCTGGTTTATCTTTTCAACATATATGTGTTCAATTGTATCAGTGTTATGAGATAGTGTGGAGAGTGATGGGTCATGTGAAAGTATGTGCTGATATAAACTATATATTACATATATAGACACAGGTATATAATAAGCCTGTGTGTTTCAGTTTATTTAATAAAATACAGTTTATTATGAATATATACTATAGAGATAAAATATTTAATATTACATAAAATGCGATGTTAATTGGCAACATTCCACCTTTATTGGTAAAAGAACGTTGCCTTGACAACAGTTTGAAATTGTTGATTGTTATTGGTATTGGGATTGTCTAAGTATCGATTGGTTTTTAATGATTATATATATATTATAACTCTCAATGGTGAGTCATTTGAATTTACAGCTGTCACCATTGAAGCCCAGAATATATTCCATGATGGCTTTCCGATGATAGCAAAAAATTATATAACCATGAAATTTAGTTGGAATATCATTCATATAATGTGACTATCACATCCATTGATAAAATCATAGTATAATCAGAAATTATATCACGTTTAAATCCTATTACTACCATATCATGCTGTGCAATAATACATTAGTTATTTTTCAGAAATTATTTAGATATGAACTATAAATAAATAGTTCAGGTTATAATTTGATAATGTGACTCTTTTATTTTAAGCATTCTTATTCAATATATGTTAACAGATTACAATAAATAATCTTATGAACAACTTAAATATTTTCTGTCAAACCATTTACAAGATGTAAAGAATAAAGAGAAAGCAGAATACTTTTATCTTTATTATCTGCTAGTCTTAATCCATAAGTAATTTTAATAACAAATAAACAAATTATAAATTCTTTAATCTCAGACTTTCTTCACAAATTTATTAATCTCAGTGACACGTGGTAGCATTTGCAATACAATAAGTAAAAAAGGAAATTTTGTAGTCATAGATCACATTAAGTTTTTTTTATAATTATAATTAAAATAATACGATCAAAATAGTCTTAAATGTTGATGAAATTCTGACACTATGCTACATAAACTTTAACACGTGACACTTATATACTACATACTCTTATAACTCAAAATTTATAATTTTGTGATTTTGAATTTTCTGATTATGTGATGATAACGAAAACAAAGTCATTAATTAAGAATAAGAAAAATATAAATACTGTATATGTTAATGTAATCAAAACAAAATAATTATAATAATATTTTAATAATTTAAACTCATAAAAGAAAATATTTATCACTTATAAATAAATAAAGTTCACTTGTGTACTTAATATCTAACTATCTTTCTAAATGTAATATTAATATAAGAATATTTCAACAGTGTATTTAACAAATAATATTGTTAACGACAAAACAACACTAAATTTAGAAAGGATGTACAATACTCTCAGCCTATACAAAATACTACTAACTTTAGAGGAAGACATTTTATCATAGTCTTTATACATGAAACAACATGACCCTTTTCAAAACTATTCTGATGAGATCAAAAGCAATAAAGATGTAAATCATAATAAATATGCCTACGACATTTTATTCCTAATGCCAACAATAAGATAGGAATAATGGTTGGTTAATCTGAAGTATACACTTATCCACAAATGTAAATGCATCATTAGTATCATACAACTATTATTAATGTTATATATAGAGCTTAGACATAAGCTCTTAACAAGCTTTTACAGAATATTCCCAACCCCAGACCAGTTTCTGCTACTGGCTTCCTAGTGAATAAACTTTTTAAGAGCTTATGTGCGAGCTCTATATATAACATTTGTAATATAAGCTTGTTAAATTAGGTCATGTGACAGATGAATTGATTTCTTCATAATCATATAACTAATCTATAAAAGCAAAACTTGACAAGAATCATAATTTTTTTACAACACAATATTTATGTCATCTATAATGTATTAGACTCTAAAGGTATAATTTGAAACAACATAGTTTCAAATACCTCTTATTTATCATATAATAATACTATAAATCTGATATGAAAGACCAATAAAACACATTGTACTCACAATAATATAATGAGGTATAAGTATTATAAATTAATAATTCATATAAAAAATCATACATCATCTCCATATGTACAATCTATTCATCCATACTATTCTTTAAACAACCACTTACACCAGATTTTCATATTAACCTTACTGCATTGAGAACTCCAATACTCACTCATGATATGTAAAAATTATAATCAAATTGTTAGTAAAAAAGATATCATATGCATAAAAAAAAATTATACTTTAATTTTATATCCAAAAGTTTGTTGCCCATTACTACTTATAAACAATTTGTAAGTCCTAAAATCACAGATTTTAAAGCTCTCTTTATGGCATTCCAATTCAAGTAATTATTCCATCATAATCCAGAATATTTTAGCTTTAATGTTTTAAGGTCAAAAGTTGATCAATAATTCTTCAATATCAAGGCAATAAAGTAAGCACTAACATAATCTGGAGCAAAATGACATTCATATAGCATGTTATGCTTTTTTATCACAAGGTAAGTAAAATCTTCCAATGCAATAGAACACACTTATTTTAAAGTAAATGCAGAATAAAGATTTAATCTTTTTTTTCTCCCGTGTGTCATAGCATCAGCCAGGAAGCGAACCCACTAACCTGGGACAACTGCTTATAAAACAGCTGTTGCTGGCCTCTCGACCATCAATGCTTGACAAAGAGTTAATCTTTTACATTATCCTTGTAAACAAAACCCAATTTTTTATAATGCAATACATTTTTCAATTATGCAAACATTTAATTAAACTTTTTTTTTCCTATCACCAAAAGTTTAGCATAATGAAAAATAAAATGGTTATTAGTTGATCATAACAGCAGATCACTATAAAGTTTATAGTTGGTTTTAGATTAAAGACTAAATAAATCATTTCTGGAGTCAAGCATAATTCTTGTTTCAATAATATCAGCACAATAATTCACACAATAATAAATTGATAGTTGATAATAATTTAAAATAATGTAATTTTACATATGTGACATTTACAATGTTAGAAAATCAATGTTACAAATTCTTTGTTTCCTTTCTCTGATAAAGATAGTTGTTGGTATTTCATAATAGTGCATATTTAATAAATATATTACAATGAGATGATTGGACCACATTAGGGGATACCCCAGCAGATGGTTCTCTAGCCTTTCATTTTTAGAATTACAAATGATTGATTAATAGGGTACAAGCTAGTTAGTTAATTAATTAATACATTGCCAACACATAGTAAACTATTTTATAATATAAATTATGTGATCTTAATGAAATCAATGATCAATGGTTTTAATATGTTATTAATTGATAATTTATATGATTTTAATTAATAATCAAGGCATATGTTTTAATAATAGATTTTTTCAAACTGTCTGAATTTCTAAACATAATAAATTAATATTACATTTAAAATATACAATTTATTATTTAAACAATAAATTAAAATATTACAACAATGATAAATTAATTAAATATTTTTTTATAAAGAAGTTCTCACAATTTAAATATAATTTTAGAAAATAATATTTTTTGACAATAATATTACAGTTTAGATAATATTAAATAATGAAGTCCTTTAACAATGAACTTTAATTATAATCAGTTTCTTTTAAACTTTTTGTTCAGTCAAAGTAACTATTACATGTGTGCAAATAATTGCAAGATTTTAAAATGTTAATTAGAAATGTCTAACCAAAGTGTCATTAATTATTTGTATTATAAAATACAATAGAAATATTATCAAATAATTTATTTGTTTTAATATAACTTATTTACTTTACTTTTTTAAACAATATCAGATGTGTAATTGTATTTTAAACTAAGAGTGTACTATATACCAATGGGAATGTGAAATCTATATATTTAAGAAATACAAAATTACATAATTAACTTAACTGATATTTTAACATTAATTAATCTTCTTTTATTTAGATCTAGCCAAAGAAATGGTTTATACCAACCGTTCTATAGCTAAATTTTAAATTCTTAAACTATTCACCATGTTTGAACTATAAATTGATTTGTTGGAATAGAAATAAAATATAAAAAATCTCTAAAATTATTATTATTATTATTATTATTATTATTATTATTATTATTATTATTATTATTATTATTATTATTATTATTATTATTATTATTATTATTATTATTATTATTATTATTATTATTATTATTATTATTATTATTATTATTATTATTATTATTATTATTATTATTATTATTATTATTATTATTATTATTATTATTATTATTATTATTATTATTATTATTATTACTATTACTACTACTACTACTACTACTACTACTACTACTACTACTACTACTACTACTACTTGTATGGTTTTCGTGGATCTATTGGTAGTTGGTTGGAGAGTTATTTAAATGATAGAAAACAGTTTACTAATATTTATGGTACTATCAGTGATGTGGTCTTGATTAATTCTGGAGTTCTGCAAGGTTCAGTACTTGGTCCTCTATTGTTTTTAATTTATATTAATGATTTATTTTCATTGAAGTTACATTCTAAGATTTTTGGTTTTGCTGATGATATTGCTTTATCTTGTAATGCTGTTTCTTATAATCTTCTTGAAAAATTAGTGAATGAGGATTTGGACTCAATTGGTAAATGGTTGGCATATAATTCATTGTTGGTCAATTTAGATAAAACAAAAGCTATTCTTTTTTCTTACAAGCATTTTTTTTTTCTCTTAAGATTAAAATTTGCTGTAAGTATATTTTGCATTATAATAGTATATGTACTTGTGAGAATATTCCTTTGGTAGATAATTATTGTTATTTGGGAATATATATTGACTCCAGATTGTCCTGGACAAATCACATTACCTATCTTTGTCAACGGTTATGTAATTTAAACTATATGTTTTATTATTTAGTTAAATTTCTTCCTAGGTCTGCTCTCATTTTTATTTACATTGCCTGTTATCAGAGTATTTTATCTTACAATATCATTATTTGGGGTAATGCTTCTCCACATATTTTATCTTCTTTGCGTGTTTTGCAAAATTATACTTTGCGCATTATTTTTGGTAGATCTCGTTCCTCTTCTGTTCGAGATATTTATATTGCATTTGGTTTATTTGATGTAAATCACTTATATCAATATAGAGTTATTTTTGATATTTTTTGTGCTAAACCTTTTCTGAATTCTAGAGTTTATGTTCTAAATACTCGTCTTTCTAATAAATTTCAATTACCTTTACCAAAATTTTTTAAGGAATCTAGTAGAAGACAATATGTTTATTCTGGGTCAAAGTTGTTTAATAAATTTGTATATGAATGTTCAATTGATCTGAATAATATTTCTTATATATCATTCAAAAAATATTTGTGTCAATGGTTGTGTAGTATGTATTAATTTTGGCATTTATTTTATTTATTTAATTAATTTTATTTATTTCCTAAACTGTTCTTTTGAGTTTTTGATTGTATTTTTATTTAGATTTAATTTGTTGTTTTTACATGTAAATTCCACACACAAGATTTTTCTTGTTTGGAGTTTTTAAATATTTGTGATGTACTTTGTTTTATTTCATAGAATAAATTGAATTGAATTGAAAATTGAATTATTATTATTATTATTATTATTATTATTATTATTATTATTATTATTATTATTATTATTATTATTATTATTATTATTATTATTATTATTATTATTATTATTATTATTATTATTATTATTATTATTATTATTATTATTATTATTATTATTATTATTATTATTATTATTATTATTATTATTATTATTATTATTATTATTATTATTATTATTATTATTATTATTATTATTATTATTATTATTATTATTATTATTATTATTATTATTATTATTATTATTATTATTATTATTATTATTATTATTATTATTATTATTATTATTATTATTATTATTATTATTATTATTATTATTATTATTATTATTATTATTATTATTATTATTATTATGTTTCAAAGCAAAACTTTATTGAGTCTAAAAAGTTACAGAGTCATATATTGATTTTTTACAAATGAAAAACAAATTACAACTTTCAGTATATAAGTCTTTATCTTTTCTGCATACTTTTTTTTCTTCTTGTTTTTAAATTTGGTCTTCTATTTAGTTCAGTTTATGCTTGCATTTTTTTTTTAAAGTTGGAAAAAATGCTGATGTTGAAAATGTCATCATCTATCTTATTGGTCTTTATATTTCATAGACTGGATCTCTGTTTCAAGTGTGACCATGTGGCTGCAAATATATCTGGTTGAGCTAGGATGCTGTCTCTTTTTCTTAACAGTTCTAGTTTTATTGAATATGTTGCTGGGTGGCGTCGAGGGTTATTGGCAAGTGCAAAAGTGCATCTGGTGCACCAGTAGGCATAAAGGCTGTATGTTGCTGCACGAATAGCAGGGTTGTTGCCTTTTTTAAATGTATTTATTATTTCATCAATTGAAATGATAGCCTTTCTGTATGTGGTAAACATTGTGCGACGTATTGTTTCTAGGGCACTGCAGGAATGAAGAAAATGATCTTGTGTCTCTTCTTCTCTATGACATAGCCCGCACATGGGGTCTATATTGGTATAGAATCTACGAAATCTAAGGAAATGGGTTGTGGGTAGAGCATTGAGATTAAGCTTAAGTAGAAAATCGAATAATTTTGGTTCTAACGACCATTTTCTGAATTGTTGCAGTAGTTGCCTGTTGTCTATTCCAAGAACTGATGGATGTAGATTGGGTGTCTGGTTTGGATGTAGTATATTGTAAATGTCCCAGTATGTATACTTGTTGTCATTATTGAGTGATATTTTGTTGTATATTGGCTTGAGTTCTTCAATCAGTGTGGATAGATATCCATATGAAGGGGGTGGTCTGTCTGTGGGTATTATACTGATTACACACTCCAGGTCTGGAAATCTTTTTATGGTTGCTGTTATTAGATTTACTGATTTCTGTGTGTAAAAAACATTGATTGTATGGAGTCCAAGTCCATTGCTATGTGGTGGTCTGCTCAGATTTTTTAAAGAGATTGCCACTGTCTTTCTCTTCCATATTAGTTTGTTACAGATTGACGAGATTTTAGATATGAATGTTTTTGCAAATTTGATTATAGGTGTATAGTATGTAATTTTTGTAGTTATAAGTTGATTAAATAGTGCTACCTTTGCATATATTGACAGGTATGACTTTTCAAGTGAGGCTGTGATTTTTTCAGCATCTATTTTTAATTTATTTTGAATTTTTTGCCTCATTCCATTGGTTCCAAGGTAGAATGGGAAACCAAGGAAAGCAGATGGTTTACCATTAAACATCTCTGTACAGTGCTTGCCTGTGTATATTGACCATGCAGCAGTTTTATTTGTGTTAATTTTTAAATTAAAATTTGAGGTATAATTCTTGATTATCTCTTGTAATATGGGGAGGTTCTTTTTAGAGGGGAGGAAAACGGTTACATCGTCCATATAGGCTATGCATGATATATTTAAAGCAGTGTTTGGAATTTGAATGCCTTTTATTTTTTTCTGTATCTCTATTAATAGAGGATTTATATATATTGTAAAGAGCAAGGCACTTAGGGGGGATCCTTGTGGGATGGATTGACTCGGTCTGAAGGCTGGTGATTTTTTTCCATTCAATGTGATGTGAATTTCATGGCTGAGTAGCAGATTTGCTATTATATATAGTAGGGATGGAGGTGTTGTTGTTTTTTTCAGCACGTCTAATAATTTGGCTATAGGCACTGAGTCAAAAGCTGCCTCAATGTCTAGTTGAACTATAATTGGTGCATATTTCTTTCTTTTTTTTACTACTTCAATAATTGTTTTGTACATTAAGGCACCCTGGCCAATGGATGATCCTTTTTTGGCATATTGTGCTGATGATAACACAGGGAGTATGTGTTGTTCTATTTTTTCCTTTATCACTCTTTCAAGAATTTTTATTCCTAAAGGTCCCATTGAAATTGGTCGTAGATTAGATAAAGATGATATTGCTGTTGGTTTTTTGTTAAATGGAACCATTGCAATTGGGTATAGACTTTGTATGTTGTAAATTTTTTGGGATATGTAATTGGCTAGATCGCACAGGTATTTTGCTGTGAAGTGACTAAGATGTTTGAACACAAATTTGGGAATTCCTTGTGGTCCTGGGTGACATGTGTTTGTTATTGTTGCAAGTTGAAATACAATGTCAGTTGTTGTTATTGGTGTGTCTGTTTCAGGGTCTCCAAATATGTCTTCATTTGGTATGTACACTCTCTGTTTTTGCAGTTTTTTTTTTAAAGTGTTGATATATTGGGTTTATCATGTTATGTCCAGCTGTTATAGAGCCATCTATTTCAAGTGCCATAGGCACTCTGACTGTGGATGGGTATCCCAATGCCCACCGTATGTATGCTCTGGTCCAAGTATGTTGTTGTGTAAGGCATATTTTTTTCTTTTTTATTGCTACATATTGCTTTAGTGTATTGCATGTATTGTTGTACATTTCTGTAAGTTTTTTAATTTGTGTTTGATTATCTGTAGTTGGTCTGGAAATGGTTATTCTTTTATGTAGTTCATCTGCCAATGCTAATAATCTGGTGGGGGGTGTTGAGTTGCAGGTAATATGATTGATGTTGAAAGAAAGT